>OOFJ01138656.1:16794-38053 GCA_900323375.1 Benthosema glaciale
CGATCGTTTTAATATTAATATAATAACGTTAAGACGTCCACAGACGTCTTCTGGATCAGTCGGTTGTTTTCCTTAAGACGTCCACAGACGTTTTTGAGAACAAATGGGTTAAGTCATGAAATGTGTGTGAGCGTGTCCATGAAATGTATGGTAAAGAGCATTGTAATTCTTACTACTTTCTACCTTGCTTAAATGCATCGTTTTGATTTAAGATTGAGACGCCAATGATGAACCTTATTCCTGGAGGAGCGGTGGCCCGTCCTTTTGTTACTTATCACAATGAGCTGGACATGAACCTCTACATGAGAATTGCACCTGAGCTCTACCACAAGGTAACGTGATCTTTCAGGATACATCCTAGTACATAATCAACGTGCACTGTTGGATGTGGCGAGTAGTATATGCTTTTGGAAATCTAACAATCTGCATATAAACCAAGGCAATAAAATCAAGTCAACGAGGATGACAAAATGTGAAAATGTTGATTTCCAAATGCACATATGAGTTTGGTTGTATTAGTAGTAAATTAAATAAAGGTGTCGCATACTAAGTATTACCTAAATCCTAAACTCTTGTCATTTCATCATTTGATGGGGCATCACAGCCATAAGATGTTTAGAAAAAAATCAAATGTTCCAAAATACCCTATCTATCTGCACGCTCACAACGACTCACGGGTGAGCTTGTAGATTGGCTATTTTTGCTATTCACCGTACGACAAAGTGTATATGGGGCTTAATTAAGTGGTTAAAAATAACTTGCTGTCCAAATACTGGCTGAGCTCACGGCGTACCATTTGTCTTTTCTCCCCAGATGCTGGTGGTTGGTGGTTTAGACAGAGTGTATGAGATTGGCCGTCAGTTCAGGAACGAAGGCATTGATCTCACTCATAATCCAGAGTTCACCACTTGTGAATTCTACATGGCCTTTGCAGATTACCATGACTTGATGGAAATCACAGAGAAACTTCTGTCGGGTAAGCAAAGGCAGCTTGTTCCTTTTTTGTTAAGTTATTTATTTTTTTATTTTATCCGTATTGGACCATGCACAAGTAACTCAGTCGAAGTACATGATCAATACATGATACAAATCAAAATACTGTAATCTACTTTATATCAAGTTCTGTGTGCAATGCTCACTGGTTGTTTACTTGTCTTCAGGAATGGTGAAGCACATCACTGGTGGGTACAAGGTAACGTATCATCCTGATGGTCCAGAGGGACAGGCGTATGAGATTGACTTCACTCCACCATTCAGAAGAGTGAGCATGACGCATGACCTCGAGAAGGAAATGGGTGTTAAGTTCCCTCCTGCTGACACCTATGACAGTGACGGTAAATCAGAATCTGAAATTGACTGTCTTTTTCTTTTTTGTTTGAATTTCCAGTAATATTTTACTATTTACTATTTTACCTCATAATTCATTGCATAAAATGCATGCACACCGTTTCTTCAATCAGCCACAGACCTTATGTTAACTATTTCTTTTTGTTTGTTCCTCCTCAGAGACTCGTAAATTCTTTGATGAATTGTGTGCCCAAAAAGGAGTGGAATGTCCTCCACCCAGAACCACTGCCCGTCTCCTCGACAAGGTGCTCTACAAAATCGATACCATCTGATCTGGACTTAATTATTCCTTAACTTTCATACTCACAAAGATAATCTGATCTGTTTTGCTGCAGTTGGTGGGCGATTTCCTCGAAGTCACATGTATCAGCCCCACATTTATCTGTGACCATCCTCAAATCATGAGCCCTCTTGCAAAATGGTGAGAAACCTTTAACTTGAACCTAGTATTATGCAGAGCAGAGTTTCAATACTGTGTGTTTACTGTTACCATTGTATCACAGGATAGCAGATCCAACACTTTACTTACTCTAGCTTTGCTATAGTCATCGTTCGGTGTGTGTGTGTGGCTTTTCTAGTTCCTCTGTGTAAACTGGTACATGCTGATGGCTTGTTGGTCAAAGTCATTATCAGACAGCGAATGTTTAGACAGTCTGACAGGCTTTGGGCTGTAGCCCAGTTTGTAGATTAGTAATGCAGTAACCTGGAGATGGTTGTTGGTGCGCACTGAGTGGGGGACACGTCTGTCTACCCCAGGGTGGTGGTGTGTGTGTGTGTGTGTGTGGGGGGGGGGGTTCAAAGTAATACTTTTTAACCACTTAATTAAGCCCTACATACGTTGATCTGCTCCTTTCCCCAATAAATCCAAAAATTACATGAATACTTCCACGGCCTTACTAATACTATAGATAAACAACGAAATGTAAACAAGAAGAGGCGTGCGTTTGTCACATGGTGACCTATTGCATCCGGTACATTAGAATCATTACCAATCACCACAGACGCCAAAGCATAATGGGTACCAGTATGCTTTTCGTGTTACACTGCGACATGACGGTGTTGCTTGCAGCTCTTCACTTCTCCGTTGCTCATTCATTTAGGAAACAGATGTGTCAGATGGATTCTTTTCCTTTGTGGCAAGTTTGGCAACAGAAAAAAAACATGGAAATATAGGTCGTATAACCCCAGCTCTTGGTACGCAAAAGACATGCAATCACGTCATTATAATCAAAGGTTTATAAACCGTTTACACGTCACATTGCAATGCGCTGATATTATAATATACACAATGACAAAAGTATAAAATAGGGCATTTGTTTATGAAATAGCAAATATAAAATATGGCGATACAAGATTTCTGTAATTGTGTAAAGTTGTTGACTTGAAAATGTGGCATTGTCTCTCCCTACAGGCACAGAACTCACAAAGGCCTGACTGAGCGTTTTGAACTCTTTGTGATGAAGAAGGAGATCTGCAATGCCTACACAGAGTTGAACGATCCGATTAGGCAGAGAGAGCTCTTTGAACAGCAGGCCAAGGTCTGTTAAGACAGTAAACTGACACTTGGAGCAAAATCCTCTTGAATGTGATTGCATGCTATTATTCTAAGGCCCAGACCACACCGCTGCAACTCCTTGCTGGTGTGGTTAGTGCTTAATGTAATTCATTAAGCAATCTGATTATTATTCCATTGTTTACTTTTTGATTAATCTGATAATCTTGTAATGCCCCAAAAAATCGAATAGAGTTTTTTTTAAATAATTTACTTGATTGATTAGTCTGATTAACCACGTGTGGCCTATTTCATATTTCATTGTACGTCATGTAGATTGTGAAAATTGCAGATTTACAAACACATCTACAAGCTCATATGCGATTCATGTTGTGAGCTTGTAGATTGTCAAGTCAAGTTTGTAATGAATTACTCTTGCACTGTTAATTATATCATGTATTTGTATATGTGAATGTGAAACTATTTCTTCCATATCTACATCAATCTCAAATGCTGTCATACACCTCCTCTCACCCTAACCCTCTTGTCATCCAATCGCAAAACACTCATACTTCTACGCTTTGATTAACACTTAACTCAAACTTCCAAGTGGATGTGTGTTTGACGTTCACAAAGAGATTTTTTTTTCATTTCAGGCCAAAGCTGAGGGTGATGATGAGTCTATGTCCATTGATGAGACCTTCTGCACAGCACTAGAATACGGTCTGCCACCAACTGCTGGTTGGGGTTTGGGCATTGATCGTCTCACCATGTTCCTCACAGACTCTAACAACATCAAGGTAAAATTGTTAATACCTTATTGGAAAGATAATGCATGCGATGCGACATCCTCGAGCAATTTTGCTCCGTGTGTGTACGTGTTTTCCGCCGTGGGACGGTGCCTATGATGCCAGGCCCTCCCAAGTTCGGCCCTCCCGTTCTGCCTGTTTTTGTTTTTTCCTTTTTTTTTAGTGCACTTGCTCAGGCTTCGTCCCTTAATTCAACTCATGATCTTATTGCTTTCACAGGAGGTGCTGCTTTTCCCAGCGATGAAGCCTGATGACCAGAACAAGGCACCCGCAGAGGCCAGTCCGGGGCAGGGCACCTCTGTGTAAAAGGCAGAGCCTCTGGCCTTAGCCCTCGGCAGGAGTTAGGGACTCGACTGCTATGCGTGTTTCAGTGGAGTTCACTGATTTGTTTGTTATGGTTTGCTCTTAGCTGGGGGGGATTTAAAAAGAAAAGAAACCCTGCTTGTCTCAGAATGATCCGAGTGAATGCCTGTAATCAATGTTGGGTTATTTTATATTTCTGATGCACATGTGATCATGTTCTCCTTATCCTTGTTATGAGTGTTCTGACATTTTGTCCATGGTCTGGTTCAGATAGTTAATACATAATCTGAAGGTGTTGTCCCACTCTTGCATTCAAACCTGGAGGAATGTATTTGAATACACTCTTATCTATATAATATTTGATAAGTCATTATAAATAATTCTTTACAATGGTCTAGATATGCTGTAACTTACCACATACACAGCTTCAAGTACACTTTATTTGCTAATTAAAGGGGAATCCCACTCATTTTCAACATTGAATTATGTCATTAATATACCTTAGAAATGTTGCGTTCCCCCCTTCTGTGTAGCCTAGAACAGGAGGTCTAGAACTTGGGGTCATGTGGTCAGTGACATCACGAAGATGTACTTTACAAGCCAAAGATGAACGACACAGTGATGGTCAGGACCCGGAAGTTCATGACAAACCGGCTGCTTCAGAGGAAGCAAATGGTCGTCGATAACTCAATGTCCTCCGTTCAGCCAAGAGCACATTCCCGAAGACTGAAATCGTGGAGGCTTGCAAAAATGTACAAGACGACTCTTAGGGTTCAGGACCCAATTTGGTGGTGGCAAGACAAGCGCCTTCGCCATGGTGTACAACTCCCGCCTTCACTACGCCAAGAAGAACGAACCCAAACACAGACTAGTGTATAGCCTATACCAGACTATTGAAAAAATAAAAAGTACATCTTTGTGATGTCACTGATCATATGAGCCCAAGTTCTAGACCCACCTGCAGAAGGGGGGGGGGGCTTATTTTTATTATTGTTTCCACACAACTCAAAGGTAATGACATAGTTCAATGTTGAAAATGAGTGGTATGCCGCTTTAAGGAGGGGAACCCATCTATTCAATCGAAATTTTGTCCAGGTCTGGTTATTTAATTTTCTTTTCATGGACTTTCAAAATAATAAAAATGTTCAGAATAATTGTATTCTCTGTTAATTTCCATACAGGAGAAGGTGTGTGTGTGGGGGGGCAAGGTTGTAAAGACCACACACAATGTTCCCACAGTGAAACACCTGTGGGCGCTTGGTAAAGTGCCAGCCCAACACCGTAAAGGTTGTCTGTTCGAAGGCTTTGTTGAGCATTTAAAATTGGCCCATATTTGGGGTTAGGAAGCTGGATGTGGAAGTGATATTTCTCACTACAGGACGGCGTGGCACCTGTCAGCAGGGAGTGTTGGGAGTAATATGAAGGTTCTACATCCTGGTGTGGGCCAAGGATAGTAGAGAAAGGATGGCGATTGCGCATGTCTGTTTCCTCCCAGGGAGCAATATTGACTCGACTCTTCCCATCCTTTCTCTACTATCCTTGGTATGGGATCCTCACACCAGGGATCAATTTACATTTACTGAATTGGGGAGAAAAAGCAACACAATTTAATAAAATAAATTGAATGTTTGGGTTATTTGCATTGTGTGCCAGTGCATTCGCATCCAACCCATACCTGCTAGAAGTTGGCAGATGGGTGATTTGATTGATTCTGATAAATGGCAACACATTTTGAATTCAAGTATATTAATTACATTAAAAGTTTGAAACTAGCCATGTAAACTTTCAAAACGAACTCCAGATGAAATGCCAAAACTTCCAGATATTTCAACCCTAATCCAAAAACCCTTCAAGCCTTCTCATTCACTTGAGAATAGCTCTACAACACTGATGTTTGGTAGGCTGGTTCCCAAAGTGGGGTCTGGCGGGGACCCCCAGAGGTCCTTGAGGGAGTTCCAGGGAGGGTCCCCAGTTAAAGTTTGGAACCAAATGGACCCCTATGGGTCTGTAGTGTACAAATGGTTCCATGTGTACACTCAGAGTTAAATGAACATTGATTTTACAATATAAATTGGGGGTCCCTTAAGAATGAATAAGGCAGTAGTACTCATTTATGATAAGTGTCAGTCAGTGTCACGAAAGGCAAGAACATATTGCACTGAATATTCTCATGGGTTCTGTCGCCCTCTAGTGGCGCTTTTTTCCTTTTCCATTCCAACTTCCACCATGCTTTCCACTGCACGGGAGCGCGCATTCAACGCAGGATGGATGGTGCTCGTTCCCGTCGCGGTCAGTCAAGTGTGCGTGCGTGAGTGTGCGCGATGTTGGGTCGACTCGACACTCGCACTCACTACTCAGTGAATGAAGATGGCGATGAGAGTAGCGCTCCGGTGCTTCCCTGCAAACTTTTCCACTAAACTGCCTCAGTTCTCGCAAATAGCACAGATCACTGCAGCCTCTCATCGGCTTCCATGGAGGAGCTGCTGTGACATTCCACGCACGCTGAGCACAGCCTCGCCACTGTCCACAGGTACAAGTTATTTTTATATATATAATCTAATAATAACATCCCAAATTTGTGAACGGATCGTTCGTTAACATGCCGACACATTCCTCGATCTGCAGTGGGCCAAAGCAATCACTTTCCCACGCTTTAATTCCTCTATACCAGCAGCAAAAGAGAATAGAACAATATAACTTTTCTATTTGCTATTAAACTGTCCATTTACTTGAGAAAGCGCTGTAGTGTAGAAGGCTAAGTTTGATTGATAGAAAAAGCCTTAAATTGCCATTATTATTGTTCTTTTTTATGATGACATTGATTACGATCCATGCAAGTTCCATATGAGTCTACTAGTAATCACTGGCCGTGGGTGACATGTTATGGTTAATTAAACTGACATGACACACCACGATCTCGTGTCTCATGTAGTATCTCATTACGACAGTCATGCATTAGTTTGGACATGTGCCAGACAGGTCTCTATAACGATAGATCTCAGTAAGTAAACGGTACATAACGGTCTTATATATTTTTTAAATGGGACCAAGCTTAGGTTTCGTTTGGGAGACAGTTATTCATCTTACATTCTTGTGTGGAATGATATAATAATATAATAAGGACAAACTGTAGGACAGAAGGCTCTCTCTCTCTTCTGAGTCTGTCCAGCCATGCCTCAGCATCTTTCACACATGCACAGTTTCATTCACAATCTGGTTTAAACCTGTATTTTTCTGCATGATCTGCATCAGAACTGTTGAGGCATTACTACTGTTCCCTTTGGGGTATTGTAAATATGACAGCAGCAGCAGAACGTAATTATATAATTATATTAAGATTATATTGCTTATCCCACACTTTGTGTGTTAATTCATTTAGAAAGAAATGAGCAGTTTATTGTTGCCGCTCTGAATATGATGTCTTATCATGTTGTAGTAGGGGAATGAGTGACATTACTGTAATGCCTTGCCACACATGTCTTTATGAGAGAGTTCAAGTACAGAACAGGCTGACCTGCTGATTGTCAGGTCTAGATAAAAAAGTATAGCCAATTTCAAAACAATTTGCACACTTTCCAACTTTGACATTATGCATGATAGCTTTATCACAATACCTCCTTTTCCTTTTTAATTCAAGGATTTACGAGACTGTCATATCTACAACATTGTAGACTTAATAACCTAATAAGGGCAGATGGTGTTGCACAAGTAATACAGACACTCTGGTCCATAGTACATTAATGTGTTCTTTGGACAGTCAAATATAAGAACCTTGGGGCTGTTTTGAGACCAGCAAGATGTATGTTTTGCGGTATTCGCTTGTAAAGGTTGCAGTTCAGATGCTTTAACCATTTTCTTTATTGAAGACAGTGTGCACTTGTGCAGTGCAGGTGTTTTTTCATTTATTATTTGTTCTGTGTATGTGTATACTCCACCACCTGTCACAAAGATGGTGTGCAAAAATACTTTTGATTAACTATAATAACTATCTGTAACAAACATGCATGATGTGGTCCTGAGAGCTCAACAAATGTCAGGGTCACTGGGTGTTTGACTCCCACTAACATATGCACTACTACTGTATGTAAAAACTAAAAACCAATAGATTAATAGAATATTCCATAGTTGGAGTCCATTTTATTCACAAAGCAGTATATGATTCAATTTATCATACATCAAATTAACAGTGAACATTTTAAACTTTGACTTTAATGAATTACACTAATTACATCCGTTCTCCTTGCAGCACTTGTGTTCACAGAAAAGCATGAGTGGGTACGAGTGGAGGGTGGAGTTGGCACAGTTGGCATCAGCAATTTTGCTCAGGTAGGTGGCTTGGCCTGTATTCACGATATTAATCATTGATTTTATGGTGTGCTTGGCCATTATTATTTGGCTTGTGTTCTTCTTGGAGCGCTGCACTTTGCCCACTATTGATAGAACTACAGTATAACAAGCAAGTTCAGAATTTTATGACTATTGTTTTAGGTAATTGATTACTGTACCACTGCAGGCTGCAGTGGTGTGCAGTCTCAAGGTCTCTTTCATATATTCCTTGGAAATAATGTTTTTTTTATAATTTAGGATAGTTTCACGATGCAACAACCCACAATGTAGACTGTGCGTGCATGCATGCGTGGTGTGTGTGTGTGCGTGTCCACGAAACTTCTGTCTGTCTGTCCTGGTCACTATTAATCTCAAAACTTAATGGGATGTGTGGTATCTGTGTGTATGTGTCTATCTTCGGGTCTCAGAGGACCTGTGTGTTTCAAGGGTTTGTAGGCATCAGCTGTCCTGATTGGTCAACCCGACCTGTTGGGGTCACAGATTTGCATTCATTCATTTGTGCTGCTTCGACGATAAAATGTGTGTATGGTCATATCCCTTGGTCATATTGTCATATCACTTTACTGAGTATTCTGAGAACGCGTACATCATGTACTCTGACAACAAGTACTCTTGACAACAAGTACGACAAGGGTATTGCATAATCAGGTATTGTGTGCATTCCCGACTTTCATTGTTCCTGACTTGTGTGGCCCCCAAGTGGGCAGTAAGCTATATATGAAAGGGTGGGATTCATCACGCATGAAAGGGACATGTTTTTTTTTTTTTACTTTTTGGTTGCCAAATCAGAGGGTATGGCATAACCAGCATGAGTCTTTGAAAGTTGGAAACACTTTAGGCCTAGTACTGCACAGGTTGCAGTACTAGGCAGCTGGTAGAACAGAGCTGCATGTCTACTACATGTCTACTACTAAGTAGTTATGTTTTTTTAGCTGCTTTGATTACTATTCACAATCTTTCATTTTTACACATTGGTTATCTTAGTATGATAATTTAACAGCCAGGGATAGTTTTTGGTTATAGATCTATAGGCATCATTGAGTGGAAGATCCTTCGAAGTCCTTCAAAGTCCAAGGTTCACTTTGCCCCCTCCTATTAATAATCACCTTGGCACTATCTAGGTAGGACAACCTACTCCATATGGGAAAATATACTCCCCCAGAGCAATAAAAGGAGCAAAGGTTTCAAACTATAATGTCATGGTTTTAGTATAATAGGAGTGATTTCCAGTCTTTGTTCCTAAATTATCTTTATTTTACAACGTACAACAATGGTCTGTTATTAAGCTTGAAAAAGCAGACCTGTACTCATGAACTCCCCCAGGGTGTTTTCACAGTCCATTCTTTTGCCAAACATTCCAACTCGTTCATTGTGGAGCAGCTCCTTTGACATCAACAATTTATGTCTCTAACTTGATTGTTTAGTTCAAAATTATCCATCTATGAATGGTTTTGAGTCTCATTTTACATTATTTAATTCATTGTTAACCCTTTTCATTGAAAACTGTATTTCAAGTAAACTTATCCTGCACAAGCTTTGGTTGTGCAGGATAAGTGCAACTATTGTAGATCATCTTTATCAGTTGCTTCTCTGATGGAAAAAACATACATAGCGGTTTAGGCACACTACACAACTTTATAATATGGCACCTCAGAGTCCAATATCTGCAGCCTAATGGCAGAGTAGTGGTTTGAGTAGTGAGCCGTGCTTTGTAGAGCATGGCATGGTTATGTAATGAGGGCAGAGTTGGAGGAGGTAGACCGATGAGTTTAAGGACTAGTGTTGTAACCCTTAAGTTAAGACTTTATTGCAATGTTTGATGCTTAGCAGATTGAAATAGAATGCTAGCCAATGTGCTATGTGGTTCTACAATGCTGCGGTTCAGTAACATCCAACAGTTTGGATTTGACAAGGGAGTTCTGGAAACGTCTGAGAACAGTGACAGCTGCTGTAGCACTTCTTCTCTTGTCATTTCTGTAGTGGGATTGTAATGGCGTATTGGTAGGGCGTAGGAATGCAAATTCTAAAGAATTTCTTTAGTTTTAACTTTGTCAAATGATCATCAATTAATCGATTATCTGTGATTTAGTGTAACAAAATAAATGTGATTATCTACCGTAAGTACCAATGTGTTTACCGTAACTACCAATATGTTAAAACACCTTTAATATTTGTCTCAGGAAGCATTGGGGGATGTGGTGTACTGTGGACTCCCTGAAGTTGGCCAAAAACTTGATCAAATGGGTAAGAGTCAAGGAGAAATGATACAGCATAGAAAAGGAACTTAAATTACAGTACTACTCTCCAATAGTTTGTTCCAAAACGATTCATTCTAAACATCTGTCACAAATACATTACTACCTATTAGAGGTGCCTATATTAATATCGGTATATATATTTTTTTATGTTCTTTTATTTTTTAAGATAATTTTGGCATTTCTGCTTTATAGGATAGAGACAGTAATCCAAGAAACAGAGGTTTGATGGCATGCATACATCAGTAGTCATGTGCTCTAAACATCATCCTTTCCTGACAAAACTACAAATGGAGTTGTAGGAAAAATTATTTCATCCACCTGTTTGCACCTAAACTTATGATTTATGACTTATGACTTAAAACTCCAAATGCTTTTAACGGGAGCTATTTGGTCATGGTCAAGGAGAGACATTTTCTGTGGTCTGTCCAGATAAGATGAGGCATATGTCACAGGCCCTTTTTGTTTGTATTGCAGAAGAATTTGGTGCCTTGGAAAGCGTAAAGGCTGCCAGTGAGTTATACTCTCCTCTTACGGGGGAGGTGACTGAAATCAACACAGAACTGGCAGACAACCCTGCACTTGTGAATAAGTCCTGCTATGATAAAGGTATGCATCTTCTAAAATCTGAATGATTTTATCCACCAGTACGATTATGTTAAATTTGGTGCCACATATTGAATGTAGCTCATGAGATTAGAACCACTACTACCCCAAGGCAAACCAGTGGCCAAATCAAAATCTCATGGCATACCTGTAATCATAAAATAGCCAAGCCAAGTACACATGTCATGATCCAATGCATTATGCTCTTGTATATGTGCTAATTTCACTATTTATTTATTGTATTTCATTTGTGAAAAATAAAATAAATAAAAATGTAATTTTATATCTAAAGTTTAATTTTCACCTATTTTAACCTATTTTCCCCCCAAAAAACAAGTTGAAAGTGGTTACACAATCTTTTTAAGGTATTAATTTGCCTCTGAGTTGGTTAATTGGCGTGCACAAAGACAATTAATGACATTGTAAATCAAAATACACGATTCATATCGTTTTAAAATGACAGTTGTATATTGCAAAGATTGTATGTGGTTGTCCCAAAACCCCAGGCACACACTTGGATTTGTCTCATTGCACAATCTTGAGAACTACTGCCTTGCTTATATTCACAAAATGTCTCGTTCTCCCAAAATATGTAAAGACAAAACTCTTTTTGGTTGTTTTAGATAATCCGTAACTCTTCTTATCTTCCAGGATGGCTAATCAAGATGACAATTGACAATCCCAGCGAACTTGATGGTCTCATGGATGACCAGGCCTATGAGAAATTCATCAAATCTCTTGAATAACGTGTTAGATATTTAGCTATAATTTTAATAATGTAATTATACTCAAATATTAGTGGTTGTGTTTACTAACTTCTGGTTTGAGAATCTTTGGCTGTGATATTTATTTTGATACTGTAATTGTGCTATCAAAATAACCAAAATTGTAATTAGTAGTTTCATTAATAACCTTCACTCAGATGTTTAGGATTTATTTACTGTATATCTCCATGAGACAAACTGAAGAGCTGCTGTTCTGTGAGTGTATCAACATCGTGTTCTACATTGTTCAGTTTTGTTTCAGGTGCTTTAGTTGATCAGTACAGTGATACTGTACCATACGTCAACAGGTTGGAAATGCTGTATTTCAGACAATAAATTACATCGTTTGGTTTGCGGATATAACCGTTGTGCCTTCCTTTATGCACTGTAATGATGTAACATTCAAAACATTATATTTCAATGGTGAATAGTGTGCTATGTTTATTAGAGGGATGGAATTATCCGCTGAGTGAGATGAAAATAAAATATGCACAGAAATCAGAACATTTCCCATCAACAATTTAATTTAGTTGAAAAGGAATGTACAGTACAAGCAACGTACTGATAATCTGCACTTAATTCACAGTAAATGTGTGTGGTCTCATGACTTTGATAAGACAATGTATAGACCGTAACATGGTGTATACCAGGGGTGTACATTGTGGGTTGCATTGTGGGTTTGAGCTAACAGGCCTTTTTATGTCAATCAGTCACCTTAATTCAAGTGATAGACTACATGTAGTGGCATGTCATGTGATCTACCTGCACAGCCTTTGTGATCTACTGGTAGATCACGATCTACCTTTTGGGCACACTTAACGTGTACAGTAATGACATGAAGGGACCATACTACTATGAAAAGTGATAAAACATTCATCACCGTTCTATGAAGTTGTCCAGTCAATTATTTATCTATACACTAGACTGAGCATGATGCAGATTGGACATCTCAAATTGCATTAAAGAGTATAGGTACGTAGTATTTGTATACGTTTTGGCCAAATAGCCCTCTAAATGACCATACAAACAACATAAAACAGTAGAAGTTGATCAGCAGAACAATAAGTATAGTGTGTGAATATAAGCAATATGGAGCAGTTAGTGAATAGGACTGGAGCATACTATGGACGTGTACGTAAGGCAGTGTGAAGAAAATTAGTGTTTGAAAATGTGTATGTGTGTCAAAAAAGTCATCTGACATAAATCCTTATGCAGTTATAATTAGTAGGATGAAACACATTAAAAACGAAGCGCAGAAAATGAATATTAGTCAGAATTGTGTTTATATACTGTTCAGAAGGAACAAGCAATTCAATTCAATTCAAAGGGCTTTATTGGCATGAGAAAACATACGTTTACATTGCCAAAGCAAAAGGCACAATACAACAGTACAACATACGATACAGTCAAGACAAAGATTTTGTACATTTGGAAGTCTGAATCTTCAATACATCAATTTCTATGTACCAAGAACACTCAATGTGGATAGTGCAGGAGTACACACAATGATTGGTCTTTTTAAGGTGGTGGTGTTCCATTTGATATCCTTCTCTTATCACATCAGGTCACAAGCATGCAATCACAAGCATGCATCAATCAATCAATCAATCAATCAATCAACTGATGGGTTATTCCTATAGATTAGATTCAACAGACTGTGTATGCACCTTATAGGAGGTTACAAAAAATAACTGGAGAAATATAAAATTTCAAAAAAGAAAAGAAAAGCATGGTAATAACTATTAATGTGTTTACACTGAGCTTAGCTTAATTTAGTCACACAACTTTGCTGCAAGTTGGAAAGCATTTTTGAAGTGCCACACCATCAGACAAAGGAGTACAGTTGGTTGCATGGGACTGGGTGACCGTGGTTTTGGTCTGAATGCACCTTTAAAGTATGAGAGTATTGGCATTGGAGACATGAACAGCTCTAACATGGACCATCTGTGGACTTGTATGTTCTACTTACTACTTCTCAACTACACGTGCGACATGGCAAGTCACCTCTTGTTTCCATGTTAAATCTCAGCATACCTTGACCTTTGCCCTCAGATAACGATAGAAAGGGATTGCAGAGTTGCACGTTGATCAATGATTAATGAAACGGTAGTTTTAAAAGTCAGTGAAATACACTGTATTTACTATACAGTGTATAGTACGTCAACACTATTTATTACTTTCAGATATGAACCTCTGCTTATTAAAAGTGATATTGGGTCCAATTTTTGCATACGATTCCTGGGCTACACACAGGCATGTACAATAGCATAATCCTGCTGTATTACTGTGTTTACTTTATTGTGAACCAGGGACAGACATAAGGACTAAGAATCAACCAGGGGACCACTTTTGTGCTGCTGGGTGGGAATATTGGTGTATTTGGTAACACTTACGAATGCATCCATGCCTATAATGCATAATAAATCAGCTTGCATTATCAACACTAGTATGGTTATAGTTGTAAGAACTAAAATACGCATAACCCTATTTATAGGTTCTGATTTAACCTATGGAGGGTTCTAATTTAACCCTTATGCGAATGACCTGGCATGAATTGCCAAAATGTAGATCTGAACTGAGACCTTTTTTATAATGAGTTCAGACCACCAGAAAAATGTAAACCCAGAGGACATACCTCAATAGTTGAGTTTAAAACCATGAACATGAACCAAAGTTAGACCCGTTGCTTTAAGAGCTTTGAAAAGAGATTAGAGTGTCCGATTGAATCGACCTGAAATAAAGACCTTTACCTTCAAATGTATAGACTCTTGAAGAAAAACCTTTAAAACTTTTTGAATCAAGACCCGAAAAAGTAATAGACGCAAAGTCAGAGAACACAGGAGAGTAACTTATAGTTTTAGCTTTTTAGTTCAATTTTACAAGATGTGCGTTGCAAGATTCGGTAGTACAATTACATAATATAATTTACAGAAATAGTCCAATGGCCCGAGGGTCAGAAATTCCGAATGTCTTCTGTATCAATTGTTCATTGTTTTAAGGATGGAATAACGTCACTTTGTATGTTGACATTAGCCCATTGGTGGGAAACTTCCATGTCCACGTTTTATCTGATGATGCCCGACGTGGCATCGGTTGGTTGGCCGCACCCTCATTGGTCTGGAGGAGTGATGATGTGATGGCGTCGTGACCTCAGAGTAATAATAGGTTGTGACGCACCATCACAAGGTGGGAAACGTGGACTCCTGTTCGACTCCAACACCGTTGCCGGGGCAACTTGTAGATCTGCTCCTTAACCTACTGTGGTAGCTGCTTGCCTGAAATGTTTAATAATCATGGCTCCCCTACAGTAAAAACAAGGTCAACACTATCTAGAGAATTTGATAAGAACGCCAGCTGCATAGTGACTTACGTGAAAACATTGCTATAATATGAAGCCTAACTGGAAAGTAGATGTTGTACTATATAGCATGGCGACATAAATCATACAATCAGTGTGACCTGACATTAACTATGAGGATGAACTGTAAGGGACAAAAATAATGTCATGGTCAAAATGATTTTTGGGACAACTAGTGGCTAGGTAAAAGGGCATATCTGAGTGACCATTGTTCAGCTGGACATCAAAATTATCCATCACCTATTGTGGACACATATTATTAATGACTGAGATATTATGCTAGTGAGCAGAGCGTGTTTTTGAGTGATTGAGTTTTTGAGAATTTCACTCACTTTAGCCAGCCTTCTATATTAAACTCATTAACTGATTCGTAACTTATGTATGAGCGAGCAGACCCTATTACATGGGCACATTCGCTAATAATAACTAAGGCAATCCGGTACACTTCCGCTTCTCCTCTTTCTGTGGAAGTTCTTAGCTCAACAGGCCATTGAGTGAACTGTTTGTCTATCTCTTCTTGGCTATAGTGGAGTCTCATGTTATTTTCTGGCCCGAACCTTTCCCTGTACATATTCTTCAGGTATTCCTGTATGAAAATACTACTGACACAGAGATAGGCCTATATAGTCACATTACTGAATGCATGATCAGGGACAAGGGACCATGTTGAAACCCCCTGCTTTACATGTTAACAAATACAGTTAAGTTGAACTTATTATATCAGAGAACACACATGCAGAGCTGGCTGAATAGTAGCTGCACCTGGACCATGCCAAGTTGTTTAATCAGGAGTTATTTCATTTTTATTTGTTTGAGTATCAGCTCACGAGTACTGGAGCTTAAATGGCTGGTCACAGAAAGGAACGCAGCTGCTTCAGGTTGGCTTATAAGGAGCTGGGTAATTGGACTGCACCATGTCCCCTTTGCATTGGGGATGGGCTGGGGTTTATGTTTGAATTTATTATGATTTTGAAGAAAGGTATTATTTTGATATTTCAGTTTCATTGCATTTTCTTTTGTTAATATGATTTAGTGATGTGTTGTAGTGGTTAAGTAGTGATTTATAATTGTAGTATGTTTAAATGTTTTTTTTTTGTCTTCCCCTGTGTGTCACTAAGTGGTTTGATCACCCACTATATATGTCCCCCTCATGTGTCATTTTGATTAGGTCAGTCTGATTGTCAAGTTGAGATCTGTTTGTACTCCTTATTTTAGGCCTAGAAAGAAGTAATGTTTGTCTTTCTGGCATGTTTCCTGGAGAAAATAAAAGACAAAGACATTTTTAAGGAAAAACACAAGAATACTGGTGTCTCTTTGCCGACCAACTCTGGTCCCTGACAATCATTGATAATGATGATGGTGGATTTGGATTTTATCTTCTCTACAAACCTGCACCTAGGCCGGGTGTGTTATACGTTGGGCAGTACCCAAGACCAACAGTGGGAGGCAGCAATACACCAACGGGCGTCTAATCTGCGGCGGAAAACCAAATAGAAGAACTATCTTCCCACAATGCACCGGTTTGCCTTCAACACTTCCTTTTTCTTTCGGCCATTTTCCGCCCCAGACGGTATGCCTAAATAATCTCTGCTGTTTTCAAAGAAATCTACCCCAATCCTTCAATTTGTCAAATGTTATCATAGTTTTATTTACTCGTCACGAAAGTCTACTTTGTCAGCTTTATAAATATGTGATTATTGACGCCGACAACTTAAAATTGATGCTACGTTGCACCTGAAACTGGCGGTGTCTATGCGAAAATCTCGAACATCATCTCCAGTTGCTGTTTGCGTTGCAGTCTCAGATCAACGTGTGACATTATATATATTAAAAATGTGCGAATACATAAATGGCACTCCCTACGAACAATAATGAAGTAAATAATAGGCAGTATTGTCGTTTTATAACCTTTGTTTGTAACTCTGCAATGGCCGCTAGTCCACTAGTAGCTACGAGGCTAAATCGCCGGCATGTGAAGTGAGTTGTGACCCCATGCTTCTTGTCTGGTGTTTACTCTTCCAGGGAAGTAGGCAGCCATGGCCCCCAGCCGGAATGGAATGATTCTGAACCCCCACTTCCACAAAGACTGGCAGAAGAGGGTCCGAACCTGGTTCAACCAGCCAGCTAGGAAGCTCCGCAGGTGGGTTACAGTTACAGGGTTGTCGCAAGAGGCTGCTTAGCAGCCTTCTTGTTGGGACATCTCCCAACAAGCACAATGTTTAATTTTGTAACTTGAAACTTTGAGAATTGTATTTTATTGAAAATGTCTAGACATAAATGGGAATTGTAAGCTTCAAAACACTCAAGTGTCTTGAGATAACTAAAGTTTGTTTAACTAAATATAAATTAAGTCTGTCTTGGGCCTGTCCTGTTCTCTCCCATACATTGAATTGCACATGTAGCTAATCGTTTGGTGCCCTTATTTTGAGGCAGTGTTTTACCTATTGCAGCAGTCAGATGATGACAAATCTCCGGAATCTCTGTATTTCCTTGATGAATACCTTTGAACCTATTTTCTGATGACTGTCTGCTCCAAGAGATGGCGTAACTATTTGAAAGCCGTATCTGAAAGTATTGAAGTGAGCTGATGACTACACATCGAAAAGCAACATAATTTTATAAAGCTAATCTTAGTTTAAGTACTTGTAGATATGCTACTGTCCAACATGGATAGCTGTTACCATGTGGTAATTTAGCGTGACACGGGTGGAAAGATGCCAGGGTACAGAATTGGTAGTATTCGTATGTCTGTTGTAAAAAGAATATTGCTTATTATGAGATGTGTTGTTTCACAGGCGAAAGGCCCGTCAGGCTAAGGCCCGTCGCATTGCTCCACGTCCTGTAGCCGGACCCCTGAGGCCACAGGTTAGGTGTCCCACCATCAGGTACCACACCAAGGTCCGTGGAGGTCGTGGCTTCACTCTGGAGGAGCTCAAGGTAATGACGACCTTTATAGCATGAAGAACATAGCTTTACAAATTGGAATCTTTTATTAATGTCATGACTATCCCAGTCCAGTTTGACCTGGACTGGGATAGTGGATATACTGGTAAAATGGATATATGAACTATCAAACTATCAACACAATGTTTAATTCATTTCTTCGTACAGAAACATTAAATTACTAAGTTCTCAGGCTTCTGAGATAACTGCCAAAAGCTCATTACATTTTTGACATATTTTAGCTTATAGCTACTTTAATCTTGATTCTCACAATTCTACAAAGCGCGACATACATCATGTTGTGGGTTTATTTTCTAAAACTTCAATGTTCGTTTGTTCCTGCAGGCAGCTGGCATCAACAAAAAGACGGCCCGTACCATTGGTATTGCAGTTGACCATCGCCGTCGTAACAAATGCACAGAGTCTCTGCAGGCCAATGTGCAACGCCTGAAGGAGTACCGTTCCAAACTCATCCTGTTCCCCAGGAAGGCTGCTGCCCCCAAGAAGGGCGACAGCACTGTAAGTATCCGTCTTAAATGTTTGCTTTACTGGGACGACAACTCCCAATTAATATGTTTTTGTTTTGCGATCAGTTTCGTGTGGACTAGGTGAATTAAATCCACCACATAAACCACTGTCAGCCTGTTGAATGACAATCGGTTAAGTGTCAGATTAACCGAAAAAAGCCAGATTGGAGCAGGGGATCTGTCCATACAGGCAGTGCATCTTAAAACAGATTTTACCCTTTAAAAACACATGTTTATGCTGACAAAGCGACGAATTAGTTGGTAGTGCAATCATTACTCGGAGGGTGGAAACGATTCATCAATGGCCTATGTTCCGAACGGAATATAAAGGCCTACAAAGTAATTACTCAATAGCACCTCAAATAGCTTTTTCTAAATCCCCTGGCTGTGACTGTCATGCATGATATTAAAGTTCAGTCAAGTGATGACAAATTCTCCGGAATCTCTGTACTTAATTGATGATTTCCAGTTGAACCCTTTATTCTGATGACTGTTACGTAGATAGTGATGGCTACTGCTTTCATTATCAACTGTCATGCTGTTTTATATGCAACGTATATGTATGTTTTCCCATCTCCAGGAGGAAGAACAAAAGATGGCCACTCAGCACAAGGGTGCTGCCGTTATGCCCATCAAAAATGTAAGTTGTCATTCGTGTTTAAATGGTAAACAGTATTCTGGGGAATCTGTTTATCATAAAACAATTGATCCGTTTCATCTCCAATCATTCGTCTCAACTTAAAATTTGATAAATGGTGTTTATTCTATCACACATGATGCTCACTTTGTCCCACATGATGATCTTGTTCTTATTGGTGAACTTGTTTCCCCTCTACAGGTACACAAGAAGGAGAAGGCCCGCGTCATCTCTGAGGACGAGAAGAAGTTCAAGGCCTTTGCCAGCCTGTGTATGGCCCGTGCCAATGCTCGTCTCTTTGGCATCCGTGCCAAGAGGGCAAAGGAGGCTAGCGAGGCGGATGTGGAGAAGAAGAAATAAACCTTAAATGCTATGGAACAGAACTTTGCAAAATAAAAATGTACAAAACTATCACTCTGGTCACTCTTGTCATGACTGTTGGGTTTTGTTTTGGTGTACTGGTGGATTTGTATAGTTGGGTTTTCCCTGACCTATGATTTATGTTTTTCATGTAGTCTGTAAAATAAGAGGTACCAGTATTCACAAATGTGTGAAATTTGAGGCATTTTATAACTATAAAATGGCTGGTTCACAGGATTCTACCAGTTAGTTGGTAGTGGAACTAAAATATTTCTCGAAATAATACAAAGCAAGGTTTTAACAAAATGTCACTGCGTAATCGGGGGGAAAAACTGTAGTCCATCTGAAACTTTAAATGACTTCTGGGCAACTGGACTTGGGTGGAGGTGGGAATAGACTTGAGCATGACCTCTTTGTCATGTTTGAGTCAACAGCCTTATTTAATCCCTGATGTTTCCAAATACAGCTGTTGTAGTTTACTCATGTTGTGATACATATTGCACATTTATTTTTGCAATTAACAGTATTCAGCCCTACTGCATGCAGAACAACTGTACTTTCTATTTAAACCATTGGGACCATATTTATTTCAAGCAACATGAAATCAAATGCAGTGGTTCTCAGTCAAATATAGCAAACCTACTTAATACCAAACCTACTTTATACCATCAACTGGCCAGTTGCACTACAGTTTAATAGCAGTAGGTGGTGCTATTGATGCAAACTTCAACTGCATTCCTATAGCCTATTATAAGACTTTTAAAGAGGGAAGGGAATTTTCCTAAACTCACTATAAACTTCACTAGGTTTTAAAACATTGCAGTAGTGACATCTCAGATCATCAAATGGTTGCTTCCCAAGTAGTCTACTAGATATTTTTAGATACAATTAGGAGGCCAGTGTCTGATAGAAACCAATTAATTATCATGTACGTATTCTAAGATTTAACAACTGCACATAAACATCGTAACACTTTAGTATTTGTTTCTTCCACCAAAAATGGCAGTTCTGGCTGAACAGTGCAGTCGGTTTTCTTTTTTCGGCAATATGGTAGAGGGCCATGCCAAACGGTGAGGACACGAAGCCCACCACCAAAGGGTGACGCTATTGGCAGATTCAAGTGAAAATCAACCGATAGTTCCCAGTAGGTTACTTATCAAGCCAATCTTATCAGTCTGCTGCACATGCTGGGAGCCTACTGAGAATGACAAGCCTCCTCATACCCTAACCTAAACATAAAGCGGACTTCAAAGATCTCCAAGGACGCCTCACACCCCAGACATCACCTGTTCGAGACCCAATTCCATCCGGAAGGTTGAAGGTCATTAAGGCCAGGACCAACAGGCTGCCCAACAGCTTTTTTCCAAACGGCTGTGAAAGTGTGAAAACACTGCTCGGTTCGCGCACACATACACGCACGTACACACTCGCATATGACTGTTCTATCTGGCAAGTGCAATAATAGTATATATATGCAATAATAGTATATAATATAATCTCCCATTACCCCC
>OOFJ01138658.1:1644-15849 GCA_900323375.1 Benthosema glaciale
AAACTGTTTATTCTTTATTTTTTTATTGTGAACTGAAGCCTTTATTAGCAAATAGACTATATATAAATATAGCCTGTATACCAAACACAAAACAAACTGTTTATTATTATTTTTTTTATTGTGAACTGAAGCCTTTATTAGCAAATAGACTATATATAAATATAGCCTGTATACCAAACACAAAACAAACTGTTTATTCTTTTATTGTGAACTGAAGCCTTTATTAGCAAATAGACTATATATAAAATAAATATAGCCTGTATACCAAACGCAAAACAAACAGTTTTTTTTTATTTATTTTTATTGTGAACTGAGGGGGGAACTAATTATATGCCACACTCTTATCACAAAAAATAAAAAACAAGTGAAATCACTGAATATACCTTTAACACAAATCTTCTCTTCTGGGGGTCCCTGGCACAAAATCCTTTCAGATGTGGGTCTAGACTGTGGGCAAATGCATATTGAGGGGTCCTTGACATGAAAAGGTTTAAGAACCACTGCACTACAGTCTCGAGTGTCCTCACTCCTCCAAAAATAATGAAACATGTTGACACCTTTGAATGGAAAGCTGTGGTTCAGAAACATTTAAATGTATTTGACATCCCTAAATTCAATTGTCCACATGAAATTTCTCTTCTTTTTTGCACTTGGCTTCATTGCACGTCCGTCACTCTTGATGAAAAACGTTAGCCAAACACCCATAGACGCTGAGGCTGGTGGTGTTATTTCTGTGCTGATAGTAGTTGTTAACAAGCGCCAATAGCAGATCATGTCCCACTGCCAACAGATAAACATCCAAAGGAGCAGGACAATAACCAATGTCAGCTTGCTATTGTGAGTCATGCGTGCACACAAAGCACATTGGATCGGGCCCAGTGCACATTCTTCCTTCTCTTCTGCATTCCAAATGCTACGGGCTTAGAGTAGAGTACGTGTGCTATAAATCATCTCGAAGTTCTGTGTACATTTATGGTGTAATAATAGGAATTTCTGGAAAATGGTACTTGACTCGAGAGATGTTTGTTTTCAATGCAGAGCCCTTTTTTATCCATTCACCGAAACAAGGAAAGGCTTGCGCTTCAGGAATCACCTCGCTGGCTCCATGCCTCAGAAACCCAGAGAGTGCAGCAGCACAAACGAAAAACATCTGTTAGAAAAAGGCCGCCATGTGCGCCGGAGCTTCGGTAGCCACTCTGGAATTTCTGCAGAGATCACATGACGAGGAAGACCATTTATACTGGGACCGAAAAACACCAGAAAATGTATTTGTTTGCTGTTTAGAAATAGATAAAACATGTCAGTCTAAGTCCAACTGTTTAGCAGGTTTCCATCCATTAGATTCACAGTTCATGTTTACTGTAGGTACAGCAAAACAGCCAAGCTATTGCTATGACTTCTTATCCTCCTGCTTAATGTTAGGGGTAACCAATGCAAATACAAAATCCCAAACAACCTATTTGCTCATACTGTATGCTAAAAAACAAATTGTGTTAGTTACAGCAAACACAGACGAGCTATGAAATGTAGCCACCGGTTTCTAACACAACTTGTCAGTGACACACAGGAGATGATGAGGAGATGAGTATGTCGAGACAACCCTAAACAACACTATTTTAAACCCTTTAACAATTGCTCTAAAGTTGGATAGTATACATTTGCATCGTTCTTGCATTACAGCAGAAATCCCAGAAACAAAACTCGCATTATGAAAGAGAACTCCGTAAACTCAAGTCTCAACCCCTCAGTGTTGTTCATCATGATCTCCCAAGTCTCTCCAAAATGTCTCCAAGTTATTTCCCCAGTAATGTTGACAAGGTAAATTATGCAAAAGTTACAGGGTGAATATTTAATGCTGTAACCTGAGGGATGGGAAAGCTGACCCACGGGAGAGTTCTCATGCCCTGCGTTCTTCCTATGAGTCACTGAAATGTGCAGAGAGAGAGAGAGAGGAGAGAAAAGGAGCTATTGCTGCAACATCAGAGCCTTTTAATTCAGCTCCGCACATCAATTATTGATTACTGCGTAATGACACAAAGATGTTCTGTTCCCTCCTCCGTTATCCCACCTGCATGCCCCTTTCCTCCTCACGATATCGTCTACTTTTTTTTTCTCCCAAGGTATTTTCTGTTTTATATTTGGATCAGTTGCAGATGAGAAGTTGCGGAAAACAATCAACGGCAAGATAGGAAGACGCAAAGTTAAAAATAACAGCACTTGGTCGTTAACGTATCCGCCTCACAACAAAACAGGAGATTACATCATTATTTGTGGATTGCTGGTCAGACATGGAAGCTGGTGTGTGAGGTAGCCCCTCTTCCTGGACCGCAGCACTACCTACTACCGTACTCACTCAATATCTACCACTCAAAATTGACAATTTAACTTTTCTAAACTGAATTGAAACACATCAGGCTCTTATCGCCTTTTTGAGTATTTTTTTTTTTGTAAAATAGTGCCCTACTTGATCACAGTACAGCGTCACACAAAAGTAGCAGATGTATAAGCTTGAACCACGGCATCAAGCGACACATGTTAAGCTTTTGAATTTGAAAAGCCTGCAAAGTAAACGTTGTGGAGACGAAATGCAGTATATGGGCTGACTTGTATTTCTTGTATTTCAGGCACTTTGGCACTGTGTTGTGTGTTTTTCAGCGATGAGGTCCGTATTTGTCTGCCTGTAGCTCAGAGACGGTACAGTTTGTGTTGCTGAGTTTGCTTTTTAAATCACACTAAAGAACCTTATCAGACAGGAATACAAGGGAACCCCTCGCTGCACTGGCATTCCTTTGAGTGTGTTACTCACATCACGTGGGCAGGACCAGAGAAAATTCATGTCATCTCATTCAAGCACTCCTGAGCTTTTTAACCTAATGGCAATAGGCCTGGTACTCCTTTTATGTTACAATACAAACCATGTCAAAGCATCATCTCAATGCTCTAGTTTGCCAACAATTTTATCGCTCACTATTCCCAAATGCTACATTTTGAAAAACATTATTTCAAGTTGAATAGCTAAAATAAAGAGCTATTCTTCTTCTAGTTCCAGTAGATTACTTGTGATCCATTGGGAAATAACTTGGTTTAAATTGCTATGGGTCTAGAAATGGACAAGAGGACAGTAAAATATAATTGCTTCCGGTTGTTTTCGTGAGCTTATGCACCTCGGGCTATAATAGCTTGCTTAGTTTGATGACAGTCATGTGAGTCACATCATGTTAAAACACTGGCAAGAGACAGTCATTTGTTTTGAATTATTTTCAGTCAATGGATAACACTTTCTGATATCCTTTTGCCTCTTTCAATGGATAACGTTTTCCAAAATTCTTTTGCCTCTTAGTGCCAAGTACCTTCAGTTAAAGCCATCTAATGATCATCACAAGGCAAAAAACATCCGTTCAGGTTTCGACAGTGCACTATAACATTCATTTAGCTACTGAATTAGAGACTGCAGATGAATCAGTCATTGTGTGTCAATCTGCTAGTCAGCTAGCTAGTGCATGGTAGAAAGGAAGAAAGTAAACTAGAAGGTAAACTTACAGTAAAGCCTATCATATAAGTCATTTGAAAAGTACACTTTGCCATCAGTGGAAATAAAACTAGATATATTATTGTGCTGTGAGTTCAGAGGGCATTAATGGCATTGCCTGATGAAACAATGTAATGTGTGAACATTTAAGTGTCCCATTAAAAACTGGGCAAAAGCTATTCATTTTTCAAAAACATGAGACTGGTTGCATCATCGCAGATGGCTTTATGTTGCAAAGTGAACCCAGCTTCAACTCTGCAACACTTACAAATCAGCTGAAGGCTTTGTCAGACTGAATTCATAATGGAGTTATGATTCTAATTCTAATTCATTCATTATTTGTCCCTTGCTGCAATGCAGACTATGATTCATATGATACAGTGAGGTGAACAGGCACACATGTATGGCTTCATGCAGTTTCACTTTTTTGTCTTTCCAAATCCAGTTAAACTGCATGACAACAATTCATTTAAAATGCACATGCTAGCTAAGCCGGCTGTCTTACTGTAGGTCTGACTCATAAATCCCTTGAGGCATTATTTTGCTACGGAAAGTCAAAGCTCTTTCAAACTGCTGGTTAAAGTGACACTGGATGGATGGCTCCATTGATGATTTGAGGGTACATCTCAGATCTCCAAATACTAGACTAGAGGACAGAAGTCCTGAGCTGAGTGTGCTCTACTGCCAATAGAAGAGGGACAGACGGATGCAGACTCCCAGTGAACAGTCTATAGCAGTGGTTTTCAAACCATTTTCATATCAAGGGCCATTATTTTTTCACCACCATTTGATGAGATTGATTAGCCTTGCAGACAAGTACTATCAAATATTTTGTTGTAATAATTTTACTCTTAAAAGTGTAAAATTAAACGCTCTGTAGAGTTAAAGATCTATAAGTGTCCATTTGGTTACCAACTCTCCATCATTTAGCTGGGGACCATCTGGGACCCGGTCAAGGACCACTGTTGGTCCCCGGATGACTGGTTGAGAGCAACAAGGAGAATGTTTATGTCATGACAAATTGACAAACTTTCATTCACGTTTGCCAATGTTTGGCAAACACTACTGGTGAAGGCCTGAGTAGCCAAAATACGTCTGTTTGTCATAGTAGTATAGTCGAAGAAATGAACACAGGTACAGTACTCAGAGTGAAATGTACTTCCTTACTGTTCACCACTGGCACAATGACGATCCCTCTGTGGGGGTCCAGACAGATGTGAAGTGAACCCCCACTACCCTCTTACTAAATCAGGAGAGAGAGAGAGAGAGAGAGAGAGAGAGCATGGGGATCAGAGACTGAGAAGGTCCAGTCTGTGCCAGCGCTCATCCTGGTCACTGGGTAATCCGCTCTCTAATAGCTCCTGTTGATGATATATGCTGCGCAGCTGTGGGCAGGAAGGTAGGCCAACAGCTGTGGCCCATAGCCCCGATTATCATATTTCTCCCTACAAAAAAAAACCCAATAAAACAAAAACGAAAATGGTGGTGTAAAGTAACTTATCTACATTTACTCAAGTACTGGACTTAAAGAAGTAGTTCACCCAAAAAGATGACTTACAAACCTCATGACGCCTTAAATTCATGGAGATTTATGTGTTTTTGTCTCATTCCTGAGTCAATATTTTGATGACCGGCAGAAAGATGCAAATGTTTCCGGTAGGAGACTCCACAAGTCTCCTGCCGGCGGAGACGATCATCAAATTATTGGCTTTTAGGAATGCGACACAAATTCCCCCATGAAGTCAAGGCTTTGTGTTGTGTGTAATTGATGGAAAATAAGTAAAATGTTGAGCTATTTTTTTTACTTTACTTTAGTATTTTACAATGTATTTTACGAATATTTCACTGCCTACACCTCAGAGGCAAATATTGTACTAGTTTGTTACTACGAGGGTGAGGTCTAGCCAACACCAACTCGGGACTTCTCCACTGCAGTTATATGAACACTTTAGTTACTACTAGTTAGTTATTGTGTAGATTTTGATTAGTATTTCAAAACATGCATTAATCTCCAAGCGCACAATGCGTTGTGACGCACCACCGTTTCGGTGGTCACGGTGGTCATTAAAAATCAAACTCTGAATGAGCCTTAAGGGGTCCCAGACATAGAAATGCAATTAAATGGGGGTCCGTCCATGGCCTAATGCATGTCAAACATGTGGGGTCATTGAAATTAAAATGGTTGAGAATCACTGCTAGAGCCCTATACAAATCTTCTCTTATTGGGGGTCCACTGTTTGCCATGTCTTTTCAAATGGGGGTCCGCAGGCTCATTGGTGTCAATTTGGGGGTTCTTGACATGACAAGGTTTGAGAACCACTGACGGTGACAACGCAAGCGGGATTCGCTCGTAATTCCGAGCGCATTAGTCCAACAACGTGGCTTCATGTGCGGTTGGGGTTAGGGTTTGGGACAGGGTTAGTAATGGGGCGAGTCAGACCAAGGCACCGTCAGAATAATGCGCCGTCGAGAATAATGACGTTGACCCACAGAACAGAAGAGTTTCACCGCCCGGCGCCTTGTTCTGTGTGGACTAGGAAAAGAACAGACAACAGTGTTTGTCTTTTTTTCTCTTTTGTCTCTTATTTATATCTGTCTCTGGACTCTGGACCTCGGCTGAAACAAAGGAAGCCCAGATGTGCTCGACACACAACAGCCCACTTCTTGTGACATTATTGAGGCCTTCCTTTCTTCTTCTACCATGTTATCAGTACAGTGGTTGGTGGCATTATTCCACGACTGTCTTGGAGGAATTTGTTAGATGCAGGGTTTGTCCAGCGATGCATGATTGCTCTCTTTAGCCCGAGGGATTAACATAAACACAGTGCATCATTTGTCTGTGTGAGCCTTGATAGAGTTTGGCACTGGATTCTAGTCCAGTGTACTGTGCTGTGCATTGGCAGATTATATTGCACGTCCTGGATTTCGCAGAATGGCAAGAGAAGAGAGAAGTCTCAAATGCATCTATAAACTGTCCCAAGTTCTTCACTATTCTCTTCCCAGTTCCCATCTCCAGTTTAATATAGTGCTGTTCCGATACCATTATCGGAAAATTAGTCAATCAGCCTTAATTCTTCACATACAATTTCAAAAAGTAGTATTTTACAAAATGCAGTGAAACAAATAAGTTTGACAAAAAAAAAAAAAAATGCAGTGAAATGTATATAGGTCAGATAGTGAACAAGCTGCCTATACTGCCTAAATGCTGGTATCAACAATTATGCCAGGCTATGCAGGCTATATTTTTGAATGCTTCAGTTGATGTTGCGCGACAGTTTTATACTCTTACTGTACTATTTACATACACCTGTGGTTTTGGAATCGTTGGTCTCTCACCCAACACAATCCCATATAAACTATGAAATTCTAGACAACGTCGCCCACAAAAAACCTTAAAGGAATGTTGTAAAGTGCTGCTGAAGCCAAGGGAATCCAGGGCCTGTAACTTTGCCAGAGGGCAGAGGGCAGTGTTGCCATGTCTGCTTATTATAAGTGAATTTGGTATTGTTTTAAAGTCGCTTGTAAATATTGGTAGTTGCAGGTTTTTTGGCATGTTCTAAAGTGTAATAGCTTACTGTATTTGGGCTTTCTTCCTAATGTAGTGGTTCTCAAGCATTCTCATGTCAAGTACCACCAATGTATTTGTCCATGACCTCTCCATCTGAAGCCTTTTTGTGATCGGGACCCCTGTACCAGATTTGTGTTATTGAGAATAGCCGACCTACAAGTGTATATAGGTTTGAAGTGGTTTAAAGTGCTGCTCATGTGGTTTAAAACAGTTGTTCCCAAACCTTTTCATGTCAAGGACCCCCATTATTGACCCTAATTAGCCCGCGGACCACCATTTGAAAAGATATGCCAGGGACCCCCATGCGAGAAGATGTTTAAGGCTCTAGAAGTGGTCTTACTGTGAGACTCCAATTTATATTGTAAAATCAAAGTTGATTTGAGAGTGTACAAATGGAACAAAATGGACCTGTTCCATTTGTACGCGCTCTGAGTTACAGGCCTATAAGGGTCCATTTGGTTCCTAACTCTGGGGACCTCTGGAACTCTCTCAAGGACCCCTGGGGATCCCAGGCCACACATTGGGAACCACTGGTCTAATAGTCGCTTCTTTTGGGCTTGTTTTCATAGACCACCAGGTTGCTCATTTCTCTCGCAAAATCTGTCAACACCACCACGCGGCCTCCTGGACGGTCTGGAACAGAGCTCAGGGACTTGGAGGAAAGAAATATTACTTCTCATTGTGTATCAATGCAGAGGTAGCTCATTTTTCTGGCTACAAGACTTCAGTTACAACTTTGTGTTTGGTTGGCTTATCAGCCGATAAGAGAAAGATAAGATAAGATAAGAATGATAAGAGAAAGCTTAGCAAACAGTAGGTCCAATAGTTTATATTGGCTGGATGTTTTTCTCTACTCAGATATATATTGATATGTCTATATTTGCCACATTGTCTCTTTCATAAGCCCTCTTTGCTGTCCAAGGGGAAGCAGAGTGGTTTACGCCAGTGGTTCTCAACACTTTCAGGCCGTGACATCCCAAAATAATCATATTTGAACTGGGGATCCCCCACCCTGACTGGCTGACTCACTTGGCATTGAAGGAGTTGAGGCATTACTTTTCGTTTGACTCTGTGCCACAGATAAATATTGTGAAAACGCCTCATGTCGCCTCCTTCTTATATTATTTGACAATTTGGCCAATGTCTGGCCAAATTGTCTACCAGTTTTTGTAGTTTTTGTAATGGTTTGTTTGTTTGTTTGTTTATTTGGTAAAAATGTCATAAAAGTCCTTAATTGCTTGTCACTTCACTGGGGGACCCCCCAAAATCATGTGGGGATAAGTGTTGTCTTTTCCTGCTTGTCACGACCCACAGGTAACCACTGGTTTACACTACAGTGCTCAGAGCCTGTCTTTTAAGTCAAAGGTCATATGTTCAATCCCTGCAAATGTGTTTTGTTAAAGTGTTGAATAATATGATGTTTGAGATCAAAGGGAGAATCCATCAAAGTGAAAACAAAATAGCCTTTAGTGTTATTATTATTACAGTATAGTTACTGATTAACAATGTGATTAATCTTTTCAAACATTCAGGGAAAAGAAACCCTGTTATTGACCTGGAGTGTTTTATTGGTTGCTATTGAATACCATTTAAAAAAGGTTGAGCCCTCACTCTAAATCAGGTAACTGGTGTAATGATACAAAAGGGAGACCATCTCTAAGGCCTCTGGAAGTGTCCATATGGGTGGTGGGTGATAATCCATTGTGAGTCGTAGGCGCGCAGAACACAAGTCAGACACACACGGTGGATATGTATAGACATGCATTCTGAAGGTTTATTACTCAAACAGAGAATATATACAGTTTAGGACAGTAGATCTATGACATCCCTAGTAGATATGGAAACTGGATGATAAGAACAGAATGGACAGTGCATCTCATATCATATCATATCATATCATATCATATCATAGTGTACATACAGTCAGCCTCTCTGCTGCGTCCTGCCATGGTTATCAATATGCTTATGCATTCTTATGCAGATAAATCATAACAACTGGTACTACATCTTTATTACAAAACAACTGACAACGTTTCGTTACCTGCTTTGGTGTACAGTCTACGGGCTCAACCTTTTTGTCAGGTGAAACCTGACCATACTTTATCCTCAAAACGTAAGGGACCAGATTGACTATTCCCATCGTCTAAACCGTCGCCTGATTGCTGATTGGCTAGCACATGCCACAAGCCGACCTCTCATCCATGAGATCAGTAGCGAATGCAGTTTCTACTCGCTTGGCGGCGTGTCTATCACAACCAGTTGATCCAGCAGGTTGTTTCAGCCAGCGGACACCGCACAATAATCATACGGGGGGAGAACACGACAACAGAGACATCGCTTCTTTTCACCCTCCAAAAAATAACACACGCATCAACCGCGCGCGATGCCTTGTAGATCAGCTACTAAGCTGCATAATTATAACGTGCAATCGTGCATCCCTTCAAACTGCTTTATGCAAGTGTTTATGAATATAAACATATATATATATTTTTTTTTTCTTTTTTAAATAAACCCAGTCATTCTTTATGAATTAAAACCAAATTCAGTAATTTCATCAAGAAATCAAAGAAACATCAAATAAATTAGAAAAAAAAAAGTAGTGAAAATAGCCGATCTACAACCTTGTAGTTCTGCTATTTTCACTAGTTTGGATCCCAAACTAACGTCTAATTTCTCTTTTGGGTCGTGAGCTAGACGTTTTGGGAATCACTGCACTAGTAGTCGATGTGCATATAGTTACTTTGATGCTATTGAATACCATACCATTTATTCAGGGACTTGTAAACCTGACTTTCATAATCTTTTATCTTGTTGGGTTTCAATTAGCTTACGTTGACTATTATTTGGAATAGTTTTGAGGTTTGTTCGTGGCTGCCTTGGTCAAACTGCTGACCTGATACGTCTTGCCTGCCTGTCAGTAATGAGAGAGATGCAGATATCTTCACGTTCACACACTGACTGTGTGTCATTATTAGAACGGAGTGGGTTTTTTTCAGTGACTCTGAGGTGTGTCCTGGAAATAGCCAACCTCTGTGCACTCCTGGCGTGTCTATTTTCTCTCTGAAATGAAGCTCCTTCCTTCTGAAGACTAAGTAAGAGCTGGCCAACAGGGGTGTAACGGCATGGCATGCAGCTTTTTTTGTTTTGTTTTCGGTTTTGAAGCCATGGTTACTAGTTTTTATTTGGTATGGTTATGGAAATGGGGTGTGGCATTATATCGATATTACATTGATATTGATATTAGAAGCTAGAGAGAGACTAGATATCATATGTGGAAGTTTGGATATTCTGTAATATCATGATATGGCATAATAAGTGTTGTATCTTCCTAGCTTTAATAATTTGATTATTGTCGCAATACGATATTATGGTCACAATATCAAAATCAAGGTATTTGGTATTTTATGTTGTCAATATCACACAGTCAGCTAGTATAAGATAAGATAGTATCTTCTTTCACTTGCTGCAAAGTAGGTTTGTTTCCCTAATCCTACCTGAGGCTTGAAGAGATCACCAAACAGTTCAGTCATGGCTGAGTTGTGTCTCTTGACAGGAGGAGATGATTGAGATTCCTCTGGGTGTCTTCTCTCCCTGGAGAGACATTGACGGCTGCAGAGCTGCACACCCATTCCTCACTAACCTACAAAACAAAAGAACAAAACTTTACTGATGTGATAAATTACTTTAATTCTATTACGGACACAGGCCTATACGAGTTATTCCTGGGACAAGCGCACTCACGCAAGCACGTGTGCCCTAATTCCCGTCAGTCAGTCAGTCAGTCAGTCAGTCAGTCAGTCACTCACTCACTCACTCACTCACTCACTCACTCACTCACTCACTCACTCACTCACTCACTCACTCACTCACTCACTCACTCACCATAGATAGGTGAATGTCAGTATAGAGAGAAAGGAAACCAAGGTCAGAGAGAGAGAGACATGCCAGATAATTTGAATGCATTTTGAGTTGAGATGATTTAAACCTGGGTCCTCGCCCCTACAAGGACCATTATGAGCTGTGGCTGAGGAGCCAGCCTTTCGACATCACGTTCTTTAAAACGGCTGTACATCTCAGGAGAAAAACAACAACAGCAATTGTTTCAACCTCTCACTAAAAAGTACTTCCAGGCCACCTCTACTTGATCAATGTGAGTCATAGCAAAACAGAAAAAAAAAGAAAAAACTGCCAGACTGACTGCAACAGTGGTCACTCTCTGTCTCAGATTAGACATGCATTATGCTTTAGAAGAATGTATTCATTAGAAATGCAATCAAATCAAGTAAGGGAATCTCGGGAGGACATTTAATGTTTGGACAAGTTGAGAAAGATTAAAGGAATCACAGACAGATTTAAAGCTGTCTCATGCTGAGGCTAACCAGTCACAATTAAGACCCTCAATGAGCTAACAGCTAAGACACTCTCTAGAATGAAGCCCAGATAAATGTTGGGCTAAAGGAGATAAGGCTTCTTTACAGGCCGGGTGGTCTATATCGTCACTGTCATGCACAAACCTCTTATGTCCATACCTTTCATGTTTTTTTCCCCCCAGTAAAATGTACACTCCACTGTTCACTACTACAGCGTCACACAAAAGCATCAAAATTATTAGCAGATCTTCAAGCTCGAAGTGTGTTGTGAAGCGACACGCTTTGAGCTTGTGGATCTGCTATACTCTTGCTGGTAACTTTGTTACAGTTTTGGACATACGAGTCCTCCACCCGAGAGAAGATCTATAATATCTAATGATGGTGCCTGCCTGGTCGGCTTGGCTCTCTGCCTGAAGCGCATGTGAGCATATCGGTTACACATTTGAGGCGTTCTGTTTTGAGCCGGGTGTCCTCGCAACGCAGGAAGCTGGCTCAGTCCATCACATGGTTCTGACCACACTCTGCAATGGCCGAGCCAGATGTACCTCTCCTTTTCCAACAGCACATGTTAGCTTTAATGCTTCTGAGTGATGCCAACACCCCCCCAGGTATGTGAGAATAGAGCTGGGGATTTAGCCGAGTCAAGTCAAATCATGTAAAAATGAAAGCACAAAAAGTCATCTAAAATGACTCTCGTTGATCAAAGTGCTGCACAGAGCAGCAAGTATAGCTAAAATCACTATACAAGAACAACCACCCCACAGACATGAACAATAAGAAGCACAGCTTAAAGCCACAAATAAACTATCAACATTACAACGTTACAAAGCTATGTAGCAAAGTGAGTCAGCCAACCATGAGGCACTTGGTGGTAGAAGCAGGGGTTAAATGGGAGATGGGCCAGCTTTAAAAACGAGAATCTTGAAAATGTATTCTGAACTACCGTTTAACTGGCAACTAGTGGAGAGAGTCTGGGATAATTGGGGTGATATGGTGCCAAGGACCTGTCAGGAGTCTTGTCAGTTTAAACCATATCTATCTCTGCATTGCCATCAGTTGAAACCTTACCCGGCATCCACCATGAGCATAGTGAAACATCTGCTTCATGAAAACAGACTTCTGGACAGACTCGTGTCTTCATTGATGGTAATAAAGCAGGTAGACGTGGACATCGTTAGGGCAGCACTGGCTCAAGGAGAGTAGAGCAGGCCGCTTGTGAACCGGCATGTTCCCAGTGCGATCCTGGGCTCCCCCAGAGTTGTGTCGAAGCGCCCTTGGGCAAAACGCTGAATTGCTCCTGATGAGCAGGTTGGTGCAATGCGTGGTTTCCTCCACCGTTGTGTGAATGAATGGGTAGTTGGTGCGCCTAGGATAAAGGCGCTATATAAATGCATTATATCGTTATGTCGTAACCAAGGCCAGTAGGGGGTACAAAGCCTCCCTAAAAACCCACCTTTTCTGTCCTAATAAAGTTTGTTTTGTTTGCAACAACATGGGCGCTCTTATCATCATACATCACATTCCGTTCTCATCCAATCAAATCATCACAAAAGTCATGTCCCCTCTCACAAAATAAAACTATTTGGGGTTCCTTGACACAAAAAGGGTTTGAGAACTACCGTCCTAAACCAATGCACCAGCAGCAGTATAGTGTGCTCCGTGCAGCATGTGAGAGACTGTCTGACCTCAGCAGCAGAGCTGCTTTTGGAAACGTTTTACATCCTGCCATTTTCCCCCCTGTTCTGTTCCACTTGGAAAGCTGCGGCCTCGTCTCTCCGGCTGCAGCCCCAGAGAGAGAGAAAGAGGGGGAGAGAGAGAGATGTCCACTTGTTTCCTGCCAGTGAAAAAAAAACGTGTTCCCCGCCCTTCCTGCATGAAGCATGCCACATGGACTCACAAAATGCTTCATGACAGACAAGCTGAAGCTTCCTGTCTTTTACTTGATGATTCATGTTGCATGAGACAGAGTTTAGGCTGAAATCTGACATGGTGAAAATAGATAAAATATCTCATGGAGTGAAGTTCTCAGTCACCACGACTGATTTCAGTCATCTGTATCCCATAGAAACCAGCATTGTTTTCTATGGAAGCGTCTTGCGCAGTGAAACGTTTCGGTTAAGTAAGGTTTGATTCCCTGCCCCGGCTTTGTGTTGAGGACGGTGTCCATGAGCAAGACACTAACTGCTCCCCCTGAGCGTTCAACATGAACACCTGTGCAGTCATCAGCTGTGGCGAAGTTCAAATGGAATTTCCCCTGCTGGACTATCAAGGTCTGCATTTCCTCTGCCGGTCTCATTTAAAGGACAACTTCGCCCCTTTTCAACACATCTTCATACCACAATTGGTCTTCACTAATGCTCATGATAAAACCGTACCATTTCTTTCCTATTCAGCCTGTGTCTCATAGGAGGGCTGTGGGCAGTTCAGAACCCCCCAGTGACATCATCGATGGGCTGCAGGCTTTCTATTCCTAAAAAGTTGCGATGCGAAAATGGAAGCCATCGTTCTCAGGATAATACAATAAAAACAAAATCACACCTGTGTGAAGTGAGGGGTGCTCTTCTCATCTTGAGATCTAAAACAAAACATATGAAACTAGTGCCAACTTGCGCATTGCACACAAGTAGGCCATACATGGCCTACTTGTGCGCGAGCAGAGCGAGCGAGCAGAGCCCAAGTACTCACTTCATTTCTACATTTTGCGACATATACAAATGTCAGATATAATATCTTCTCAT
>OOFJ01138667.1:12854-27426 GCA_900323375.1 Benthosema glaciale
ATCTGAGGGTGCAGGAGCTCTGAGAAAAAGTTCTGAGACCACCCATCAGCATTATGAGAGACTAGTAGTTAGTCTCCCTTTTGGAAAACTTTGGAAGGACAGGAGCATGCATTGTGTAGCAGGCTGGGTCAAGTGCAAGACCACATTGTAAATGCTACAAGGAAAGGAAGGTTTTGGCCAAAGGGAAGTAAAGATTTATGGACACTCATATCTTGAGATACAGCTGGCAAGTTCAAGCCTTATATCAGCATAATATTATCCACTTTAAAGTGTGTGTGTGTGTGTGTGTGTGTGTGTATGTACGTGCATGTGTGATATTTTGTTCAGAAAACCAATATGTTATGAAGTAAGTAAATAAGGGTTAGGGTTATATACACAACATTTCATTTTTAACAGTACAGTAGTACAGTACGTCTAGGCCATGAATACTTTAGTGATTTACCCGTACAGGTGAGTGGTCTGTAAATTATTAATTGGAGTGGTTCAAAAATACATTCTATACACAAGGCATCCTTCATCCTCGTATAATGATGGTAAACAGTCACTATTTGACAAAGTTAAGCATCCTTTCTCTTGTGTGTAACTGTTTAGTTTCCTGTTTGTCCAAGATGGAAAAACAAAGTAGGTTCTTCACAGTTAATAAATAACTGCATTTCTGAGTTTCTAGTTGCTACATGCGAGGTAGTGTTTCTACGCTTTTCAGTGCACAGTGGTTCCACAGTTCCACAGTGATGAGCTGCTGAAAATGTGCTTAATTTCTGAGCAATCCATTGTGAAGAGGCATTTCCTATTTCCCCTCCTTGTGTCTTCTGTTCATTGACTCTATAAGCCCTCCACAATCCTGACGAAAAGCAGAGAACACTGAAATTCAGAGGAGAAATGGGCGCATTCTCTTTTAATTAAAGTAGAGCAATGCTCTGTGGTTAGCGGAGGTGGGGGGAAGAGAGCAGGAAAACAATGCAGATATTTTCTGGGCCCTGAATGAAGATCTTTGTATGGTTGGATAGTACTGTGGAGGATCATTCGATCTCCCATTGACAGCCACACTCCATTCAGCAGAACTGCAGAATAATTACTTATTTTTTCGAGAGGCATTAGAGTGGGCCAATTCAGTCCATTGTTTCCCAAATGTTCATCTACAATAGATAACCAAACAGGAACTGGACGATTGGGAGTGGGCCTGAAACAACTACAGACAGCCATGGAATCTGAGCTATTTCTCCATATTTTGGAGGCACATACAGTACAGTACAGTTTGGACCTCAGGACAATTCTCCAAATGTCTTCTAAATCCTGACAGTTTTCTGAAATACCTATGTTTCTATGTCAGTGGTTCTCAATATTTCATGTCAAGGACCGCAAAAAGTATATGTAACTGGCCACTGACCACAATTTGAAACTATGTTGTTCCAGAGATAAGCAAAGATTTGAGTTAAAAACTTTCACTCTGAAGGAATATATTCAAAGATTTCCGCTACACTTTCAACGATTTTTCAAAAATAGCAGATCTACAAGCTCGTAGCACGCCACTCGGTGGCGCACTATGAGCTTGTAGATCTGCTATGTTATAGCTAAAGCATAACATAATGGTCAAAACAACAACAACAAGGGTTCCCGCCCAGAATGGGTTAAAGAGTGCCAGAACTATATCCCATGATTGTCTTTTTGTTCTTATCTGTGCCCTCTCTCAAAGTGTGAAGGTGTAAGGGTTGCCCTGCCGGCATTCTCCCCACTCTCCATCTCGCTCTCTCTCCCTCCCATGGACACAATGTTAATGCTCTATTCTGTGGAACAAAAAGACTGCTGATTCAGCTTATCTGGAAATGGTCTGTGCAGCCTCCTGTTTTGATCCCGCCTAATTGCACTTCTCTCTGCTCTTGGGTACTTTCTGTAATCAAAGGAAAGCTATTAACATTGTCCTCCCTTTCCCTCCATATCCACCATATGCTGTGGAGATATTCATGTTCCCCAGTAAAGAAGGTTTGCTTCATTACAGCACTATGGCTTAACATTACTATGCACTGTTTGAAAAAGAGGATTACAATATTTTGTGTCCCTTTAATTTATGTCTTCTCTTTCAGAATAAAAGGTCACCAGTGTGCTTAATGGACCATTGAGTATTATAAGGATTACAATGAGATTTTGCTCGGCCACTCTGGGCTTAATATTTAATCTTTATACAGTGTTCCTAAAACCTCTTCCTCTGATTGGACTATTCTTGTGTCCCATTGCCAAATGCATGGTCATTTGTAATTAACCTTAGGCCTTTGCAAAGTTTAAATGGTGGTGCCAATGAAAGCATTTGCTTCTTGGCAACATTAATCAGTCAACACTCATCTCTCATGAAGAATGAAACTGATGAAAGAAAGTTATTTAATTGGGAAGTTTTCATCAACTTATATTAATCAAAGGTAGAGCTTTGACACCCCAGAGCCAAATGTCAGCTATACACTAAGGGTTTTCAGTAATCCGCTTTTGAAGTCTGCATGCTACAGTCTTGAGGACGTTGTGGTTGCCACTACTTGAAATAACGGACTTGTGAGTTACAAGTCCATAACTGAAGATAAAGCTACAGTATTATAACGTATTGTTTCCTCACATTAACATTGTTATGAGTCATAACGTCAAAGTCAGCATTCATTCATCTTGGAGTGTGAGAGATTTATTTTGTCTTTTGACTAAAATACACATTTGCTTTGGTTACACAGTAGGGTACATGGCATACATTCATGAATTAATTCATGCATTAATAACATATCTCTTCAGGAATATACATTATTTCACAGTGGATCATTCACATCCTCATGCATGCACATTACAGCATTAACCAACGTTAAGTACATCAGTGGGAATCATGACTTATTAAGCATGTTTTCTTAGCAGTTAATAACTACATGGATTGAACAAAAGCCTACCACAACGCAGAGCACATGTAGGCTATTAACTTATTCGCCGCCAACACTGCTATCTGATGTCTGAATGTATACGTCAGAACCGCCACCGTTCAGTGCAATGTTCAACGTCTTATTTTGAAAGCCGGTTTATTCGGAAACGGAGAAACAAGAAAATCGCTATGTAACATGTTCCGTAAAAGTGATTTAATTCACCCAAAACGTACATAGGCCTATTGTAACCAGCAATCATATAGTCTATAGAAATGAGCCGCAAATCAAGCTTGTTTTGATCAAAAATGCAGCCTGGAAGAAGAATCTGAGATATTAGGATTATAAAAACTTTTTTCCCCTCAACAGCATAAGCCTGCAGACTTTTCACTTCAGTTCTTTTCCCGGATTTTTTCATTGCAGCGGAACCAGAGTGTAATCAATATAAAAAAAAGTGTCAAAAGACGGTCTCAGCGACAAGGGCGAAAGAACCAGAAAGCGTCAAAAGACTATCTCGGCGGCAAATTAGTTAAGTGTTAGGCACTATCTACTCATGAGTTCATCATGATTGTGGCCCTTGAAATAAAGTGGTGAATTGGTCTTCATTTAGAACTAATGTACTGAATGTTATGTTAATGATTAATTATTAAGTATAAGTAATGATTAAATCAAGTATTATCAGCATTAGCTACTCAAAAGAGTTTCTGTTAATGTGTTAATGGACACTCAAATAAGGGTGTGAGCTATTTGAGTTAATGTATTTGATCATCACTATCAATTATACATTATCAGATATTTGGAACAAATGCAAACATAATATAATCTGACATTAGACGTTCATTAGTATGCCTATGTAAATCGCTCTGGATTAAGAGCGTCTGCTAAATGCCTAAATTGTAAATTGTAAATTAGTCTTAAAGGGGCATCATTTCACCATTTCACTATATTTCAAGGGCCACAAACATGATGTATTCATTGATTGGAGTCCCCCAGGGGTCTATATTGGGTCCCTCCTATTTCCCCACTACACCAAACCTTTCAGTAAAACTACTTTTCACTGTATGTTTGCCCCAGTATAGTGTTCATGTGTTCAATCTAGAACGTTGACAGTGAGTGCATATCTCTGCTGGCACTAAGCAATTGTAGACATACTAGAAGCTTGCTAGTATAGCTACAGTATGATGTGAAAGCCACTCCCACCACCAAAACCCCCTTGGCTTGAGCATGAAAAGTTAATCAGTCAGTTCTTCCTTGCTCCCATGCCCAAAGCTTTCCACAAAGTTTTATGCAAATCCATTCGTACATTTTGGACATATCCTGTTAACAGACAGACAGACAGACAGACAGACAGACAGACAGACAGACAGACAGACAGACAGACAGACAGACAGACAGACAGACAGACAGACAGACATTTTAATATGGAATTCTGAACATTTGTAATTATTAGGTTTTGTCTTCGAACGGCCAGGAGAATACGTTTGTAAGTCCATACAGTATGTTGATACATTTTTCTACCTACTGAACATGGTCATGGACTATAGTGCATAATATAGCATAATGTTTGTTTGCAGACTGAGTCTTTAATAGCAAGTGCCTATGCCAGCTCTTTTCGAAGTTGCTGTTTACGCTTCAGAGGACACGCACTACTGTATCTTGAGATGCTCCAGAATGTCTCCAATGACAAGCTTCCAGATTCAGTGGTCGTCAGTAATTAATTGTCTCAGGGCGCCATGCCAATCATTATAGCCGGGCACACGCCAGGATCAGCCCCTGGGCTAATTAAAATGGTTGGCATGAAGTTGAGAAGCCAGGGCTCCAGCAGCACCAGTTGCGGCAACATTGGCCAAATACAAAAGCAAAGAGAAGTAATTGGTTTGGCACATTGACACAGTGGCACACAGCACTGGCCAGGCACTCGTCTAAGAGCTGCCATCTGTCTTGGGTGTGTTGCTGTTTTATCACAGAGTGGTGTTAGTTTGGCATCTAATAGATCACTATGACCATTCATTCATTTCCACATCTGTATATATACAGTACTGTTTTAATAATATATTGTGTCAAGGAATTCCTGCCTGCCTTCATTGTTTGGATTATGTCCAGTGGTGTAGTACGCAGGAATTAATTAGTCGCTAGGCCTTGTACGCACACATTTTAAAAAATCTAAGAATTAATTAATTCTTATTTTCCCCTTCAATTTCCTCAAAATATGACGTCAGGTGTCTTTGAGATTGACAGGTGTCGCCATGTCACGGGGTCCCTTGATGGCCTGACACGTCATCCCAACACATCCCCAAATATAAACTATAATTCAAATGACCATAAAACAACAGTTACAAGTTACAACACACTCTCCCAGCTTTTACAAGCACCATCATACTGTGTTGATAATCTACTGGTTCCGTGTCAACTTGTGACTTTGTCACTCGTAGCAAGTGAGCACACACACACACACACACACACACACACACACACACACACACACACACACGCATCACCCGCTTCTCAGAGTATTCAGAGTGCACAAAAACAGCTAGTCGAACTCGCCACAATTCCAAATCAAGCAAGATAGCACCCTATAGCATTGTAGCAGATAACATGGGAACACAATCAATGAAAATCCATTCGGCAAAAATTACAATTATGACCTTTGATATGTCATGTAATCAAGGGCAACTTGAAGGGCGGACGCTGTTGTGGAGTTTCCCTCTGATGTCAGCAACTTCCAATCCTATCTGCCACATACTAGAAACACCAAATCACACACGGTACGTAATCATGGCACATTTACTGAACAGGTGATGTACACACAATGTGCTAAATCCATATTTGATTATGGTACCTACACTACCAATTTGCGGATATGGAGGGAGTTCTCTTGTAAAAAGTAAACAGGTAAAGAATCCGATACAATGTTGGAGAGAATGTGGAATTGTAAATGTTGATCATTCACATGTGTTTTGGAAATGTCCCAAGATGGAGGGTTTTTGGAAAATGATACAGGATCAAGTGCAAAATATTTTGGGATATGATGTACAATTGAAATGTAAAGTTTTGTATCTGGGAAGCCTGACTGAGGGGAAGATACGGGAAGAGGACAGGTATTTGGTTAAGATTCTGTTGGCAGCAGCGAGGAGGGCTTTTACTAGGAAGTTAGTGGGGGCAGACAGACCCCCCAAACCAAAGTCAATGGGAGGAGCTGATAGAGGACATTTATGTCATGGAAAAACTAACATACAGATTGAGACTACTATACAGGAGGATCGGATGGAAGAGAAGTGGTGGAAATGGACATTATTCAGGGACGGAAATAAGGTCTAAGACTTTTTGCTTGGAATTGTAGTGTCACTAACGTATGTAGAACTCTGATTGGAAATATTGCAGACGTGTTCTTTTGTCTTTTGTTTGTTTTCTTTTTGTTTCGCTTTTGTTTGTTTTTGGTTTTTCCTGTGTGATGTTTCTTGGAAATTGGAAAAACAATAAAAATTGAAGTGAGGAAAAAAAAAGAATGGTAAGAATGGTACCTACACACAAGCTTTATTTCTGACCAGCACCAGAGGGAATCTATACATTCAAATGGATGCCTGTTATTCCAAGGGTCTGACTCTGAATTGCCCCCTCGGCGTACAGCAGGGGACATGCAAACGTCTCATTGTGGATCTGACGTAAACACGGACAGTGTTATCACTGGGGGAGGAATGTGATCTCTAGCTTGATTTGATTTAACAAACACAGCTATGCACACTGGCAGGCCAAACACTCCAGGATAGCGGAAAGACGGGCCCCAGGGTGAGGGGAAGGTCAGGGCTGTTAAACAGGACACTGCCGCTACAGCACACCATTAACCCTAGCTGTATGTTGTCTCTGTCACAGCAACAGATGACTGCTTACCTGGATCTATGCAGCGGCACAGTATAATGCTAAATCCATATTTGATTAAATGCTCAATTATCAATGATACATTTTCACTATATCATATCATCTTAGTCTACATAACCATATTGTACAGTATTCAACTCTGATGGATGGATGGATTGTCAGTGTCAGTGTACAACAAAATGATCTTATAATGACAATCAATTCAATGCAGATAAAGCAATAGCATTCATATATGTAGTATATTTTGGAGATGTACATTGGACAGGGTGAAAAGATTGTAGAGAGACAGAGGAGGAGAGAAGATTCATGAACAATTTCCTCTCCCGCTGACAGCTGGCGCCAGAGCACCTGATACCCTCTTGCTCTTGTCCTTGTGAGTTCTAAACGTTTGAGTGCTGCAGCAATGAGTGTTTCCTTCCGCTCCTCCTAATGACTACTACTATCAGAGGAACCTTTTGCCAGAGACCAGAAGTTACAGTACATCACTTGCCTGTTGAGTCCACCTTCCCCTTTCCAGCCCCCAGTGTCACCTCACAGCAATGTTATTTTACTGTTATCTGTTGTATTCCTCTTGTCAGAGATGGGAAAACGACTGCCAAGTCCAACACAGGCCAGGGGAGGGTGTTGATTCCATCTAATGTAACTCAGCTGGGGGGAATTGCGCTGGGGAGCTGAAGCTCTAAAAGTTTAAAAAGCCTCACCCAGTTTCTCAAGAACTGAAAGGAGAGAAAGGGGGTCCTTTTTTGGCAAGCCAACGACAAAGGAATGGAAATTAAATACATATGGACGATTCAAGCCAAACCACATATTTCATTCTCTCTCCATGGGAAAATAGCATTCTGGGTTTAAGGGATCTGTCTTCTCCAGTGTTCATACTGTACCATCTTGACATTTTGCAAAAAGAGAAATATTTTAGAGTAATGCAGTAACAGAAGACCCGTTTGTCCTTAAATTATTCCAAGTGATGCTCACATATATTGAGGAAACAAAGCATCTCTTGTGTCCGCTATGTACATCAGCAATTTGGTTATTTCCTTCTCGACTATTGACAGTAGTCATACTCGGTTGTCATGAAATCACTTAGCGTGGTGGGAAACAACTCAGGTCCTGTGGGAGGGAGGGAGGTGCGTCATAGGTGAGTGTAGCCCTAGCACTGCAGGCATGGGCCTGTTGTTCCTGGTCAATAAGTCCCAGGGTAGATATATTTATGGACTGACCCATAGTGGTGCAAGCTGAGCTGGCTGTCGTCCTGGCCGGCAAAGATTAACTTTTGACACCCACCCGCTCCTAAATCCACTCTGATTAAATATTTGCTGGCTCATTTAATATGAATGTGAATTAATGACCAGTCAGTGAGTTTATGTCTGAGGTCTGCTCCACTTGAGTAATGGCCATGATTCGGGTAGCTACCAGAACCCCACAGCACCTTCAATCCCTGGTGTGCCTTACTTTTTCTTATTAATTTTAAAACCCCTCCAAATGTCACATTCAGATTTTCATCCCAAATGTCTCCCTTTGCAGCGCTGGAAGTTCATAAAGTTCGAGCTGCACTGCTGTCAGCAGTGAACACAAGTATGGGGAAGTTTATGACCACTGACCTTAATGTGCAGCACTGCAGACTTATGGGAGACCTGCCTGTGTGCTGGCCTCCACTCTGATGAAAGAAGCCATACAAATCCAGTCTGTGCCTCACTGTCTGCTCTGAAACTTCTGAAGTGTGTGTGTGTGCACACACTTGCGTTGCTGTTATTTGATCCTGCAAATTAGTCCTGAGTAGAGTTCAATTTCATTTTCGTTTGTTAGTGCACATAAATAATTAAACTAAGCCCTGTGTTGTCAGTCTGCCATACTGTATACTGTGTTACCTGTGTCTGAGGGAGAGTGTGTGGGCAGATGTGTTTGCGTAGCCGCCAGACAATCAGAGATTTCTGCCTAGATATGCCTGGGGAAATTTCATTGGATGCCAGAGAAAACCAGCAATAATGCCTACTGCTTTGAAACCCAATCCTGATCTATCTGTCCCATATCTATCGAAGTATACCCTAAAGTATTTGCATTGGTTCTTTCTGTGGAGCTGTTTCCCCACACAGTTTTAGCCGATTCATTGAATTTAGATATCATCACAATTCACCAGACATATCAGTAGGTGGCTTGCCTATGCAAGACTAGTCCTTATGTAACTTTCTCCACAATCTCTATTTTTACAGACAGAACTGTACCTTCTGTACAGATAACGGATCCTGTGGTGAGAGAGAAGGATTACAAATAACTCCTCTAAAAGCTACACCATATAATCTATTCTGCTTTCTTGCTAATGACCAATCAATCACTATTCAATCAATCAAACCACAGGTCCTCAACCACAGGGGGACAGACAAATGACTTATTTTCACCGGAGGATTGATTTCAGAGAGTGTTTAGGGAGTATGGCAACTCAAACAGTTGATAGACCAACATTGCATATTGTTTATACAGGTAGTCTACCTACCATATGAGGGGGGAGCAATTAGAAAGTATAGGTGTGCGTGCGTGTGTGCGTGCGTGTACGTGCGTGCGTGCGTATAGAGAAATAGCCATAGGGGTTGTGTGCTTTGCATGCAAAGGTGATAGTCATGTACAATGTTAACCCATCTAATCCGGGAAAGCAGAGTGCCATTTTAGACTTTAATATAATATATATACAATTATAGCAACATATGTTTTTAAAGATAACCGTTTAGACTGATTTAGAAGGCATTTGTAGAATGAATTACTTAACATGTACTCACTTGTCTGAGCTATGCACACCATTTTCTGAAGAGAGAGGGTCAAAACCATCAGTTTATAATTTTGTGTGATTTGAAGTGTGATTTGGTATGGGGTTATGAATGGAGTGATAACAAAGAAACCGCTACATGTTATCACATATTTTCTAGCACTAGGGATGTATACCTTCCCAACGGTTAGGGTTAGGGTTAATCACTAGGAGAATTATTACCCTCAGATGTTAACCATGGCCCAAATTCTGGCTGTCTATAAGCGCCAGACAGCTTTCTTATATGTTAATAGTGCTAATGTGAATGGACTCCTCATCATTTCATTACATTGTAGTGACTTGTGACTCGAGTGGATTTGGTGGGGGAAGAGTCCCGAGTCCCTTGGTCTGACACCAAGTCATGTCCAAGTCAAATTAAGGGTGAGACTGAGACCGAGATGAGACGGAGTAAATGAAAGTGTGGACTCGAGACCGTGGACTCAAGTACTACAACACAAGAACTTAATGTGAACTAACAGACTGAATCAATTTTGGAACATTGTATAATATTATGCAAATATAATAGACAGAGAAGTGTTGAGAAAGAACACTATTGCATATTGCATTTTTAAATAAAGTTACTCTACAACAGCAAAGATTGTGGGTTAGCTTATCAACAGCACATATTGTAAATGTCCGTACAGTTCTGCATCTATTGTGGTTAATTGGCAAAAGTCAATACATGGTGATTAGACAATTAGCAATTCTGGGAAACTGTAAGTGTGGTTGCTAATTACAGTATAATGATGATGATGTGTTGACCGACATGACGCCACAAGGGGCAGAATGATAAAACCATAAATAAAGTTGGGCAATAACAATAGTCCGGTTGCCCTGTCAGGCAACCACACTAATCAAAAGCCAATGATCCATTTCTCCTTGAGTGTCGGGGTGAAATGGACAGGCTGAGAGACAGGCTGAAGGCTGGCTGTGTCTGGTGGTGGGCTAAGTTTCAGGTAACAAAAGTTACCTGACTTTTCCTGAGGCAGACAGATTGAGATAACTCCAGGGGCGAGTGTCCCCTCGAATGTGCCGGAAAATTCCACTTCCCTGAAGTGTTGCATTACGCCTGCCAATTGTACCCCGCTCAGGTCTGTCTGTATCCTTGAACAGAGAGTCCTTTCAAAGTGATTGCAGACGATTGAAGAGATGAGAATTCTGAATGGGGATTCCAACTAGATTTATGTTTATGAGTGAGTGTGTATAATAATAATTACATTTTTAAATGCAACATTATTTCCTGTTCCTAAAATTAGTCCACCTGAGGCCGATTCTAAAGCCCAAACCACACCAACTCCTTGACTTGCAACATGCAACTATGTTGCAACTATCTCCTACTGTCTACATGTCGAAGTGTCCTTGGGCAAGACACTGAACCCCACCTTGCCTCCAATGAGTTTGGTCGGTGTGAGCTTGCCACCATTGGTGTATGAATGTGGGAAGTGAGGACGCTGGCGCTTCTTCCCGCTTCACCTCCCAATGTATGAATGAATGGACCATTGTAAAGCGCTTTGAGTAAGCACGTACTGTAGTGCATAGAAAAGCGCTATAAAAATGCAATCCATCATTATTATTATGTGCGACTACTTGCAACCATCATCCCCAAGTTGAAAGGAGTTGCAGTAGTGCGGTTGACTTGACTATTTTGTTGCAAGTAGGAGGGGCTAGCACCCCTCAAATAAAAAAAAGTAAAAAAATAAAAAAAAGATACTGTACATGGCAACAACAACCCAAAAATGGGTCTATCTATGATTATACTTTAAACCTTTGTCCCTAAGTGAACTTGGTTCAACTTAATTTAGAGAAAGATCTAATTGATGAAGATAACTGAAACTTATTGATATCATACCAAATAGAAGAAATACCAGACAATGCTGGACTTCCATCAAAGTTATGTTATTTACAATATACTGGCTAGTATATTGTACAAAAGCTTAGCCATACATTTGCAGTGTTGCAAAGCAGATGTTGCTTCGTACTTACTTTTTCATTAAGCTGAATTTATGTTTTGTCTCTCTTTGCACCTGCAACATCACTTAGGTGTGTGGTTTTTCTTGTTCTCATTCTTTTTTTCTTGTTCTCATTCTTGCAGATGGTGAGTCATGACCTCCCTCCCAGATTGCACCAGTGAATGGCTGGTCACGCAAAAGGCGAGGGGAGCTCAGCCAGTAAATAAAACCTTCGTTAATCTGCGCTGAGGGAGAAAGTGCCACAGCAAAGCTGGAATGGCATCTCTGTAGGTTGAGGACTGGAGTGAAAGCGCTGTTCGGTGATCATCTTTCACTCTGAGCCACTCACCTTTCATGCCATGGCCCTGCGACTGGTGCTCGGGGCTGGGCTCTCAGAGGGAACGTAGACTCAACGAGGACGCCGTCGTCTATAGCACCCCTCTCTGACTGTCTGCACCCTTGGATAAGGACCTCAGCCTCATGAGCCTGAGCAGGCACACAAGAAACTGCTACTTGGTGTGACCTTCGCGCAGAATTGGATTAAGATATTGCAGCCACTGCTCTCTCTCTCTCTCTCTACATTTTAATTGGCCTTCCGTGAGTTGCAATGCCTCTTTGAAGGGGACAGGAGGGGGGGGGGACGCGACAGGGCTGTTTACCGTCTGCTGCTTTATGAGTCTTCATCACTTACTGTGTGAATGCGTGATTAAGAGGCAGGGGAAGGCAGCATGGCCAGGCCTCTGCTGAAGATACAACGCTATTTCCGCAGGAAACCTGTGCGCTTCTTCTCCCTCATACTCCTGTATCTGACCGCCGGCAGCCTCGTGTTCCTTCACGCTGGCTTCGTTGGGGAGAGCTCTTCGAGAGCCGGCGGGGGCCCAGTGGTTTTGGAAATAGGAGGAGGCCGAACATCGCCTGCAGACAGCCGGGGGCTGGGTGTCATGGGCAGCAGGGCCATTAAGGAGACTCGCAGACCTGGTCGGAGGTACGGTCCTCCATGGATGAAGAAAGCCACACAGAGTGGCCAGGACATCCGGGGCAGGGGGGGAGACTACACCAGCAGCTGGAACCGCGCTCTCAAAGGACGTAATGCCAAAGACACTGATGATGGAAGAGGTGGGTTGTGTACTGCTTAGTGGTTCTCTCTGCCAGCAAACACTAGATGCACTTTCGCAATACTGCAGTGCTATTCATTTCATTTTGGCAAAATCCCCAGAGTTGCTATCAGAGCCTCCTCATGCTTCTCTCAGAATCATAATATTTAAAACCTAAGCAAAATTGATAGATGGTAATTGGTAAGATGCAAAAACATTTCTGTTATGTAGAAATTATAGATGCTGATTAATAGGAGGATAAAATACATTTAATAGTTACATGCATGGGGCTGTAGAGTCTGCCTGCAGTGCTATAAATTGATGTGAAAACGTTGCTGTAGAATGTTAATGGAGATTTTACCTGGAACAGTAACTGCCTATACTTGCAATGTCTTTAAAAGTAGTCAATTATAGTGACCTTTCACCTTTCAAAGTAAAGAGACATTACACGCTAATCCATAAACTCCATAAAACAATTATGTATTGATTTTTTTTTCAGAGATGGTAAATAAAATTGGCAATGATAATAATCAATACAGCCACAATATCCCCTCAAAAACATTTCATGATCTAAAAAAATAAAAAATAAATACATTTTGGAAAAGGTCAGAGGTGATAGTGAGTGGTTGTGCGTTGCGGGATAATCGGCTGAGTGCCTGCTTTCCAAAGCAGATGGCTTTTTGAGCAGATATATCTCTACTAGTCTTGGCTAAAATTGAGTTGTGTTCACTTTTGTGGCCCTTAGTGTGTGTGTGTAGTGTGTACCCTGTCTGCAGTAATTAACCTCTTGGAAAAAGAGCTGGCACTGCAGTGAAATGATGGAGACTCATTTAATGTTTTGGTTCCACGTGGCTCCCAGAAGCAGCTGGTGATATGCAGTGAGATGCCAGGAGAGATCAGTGCAGTGGAAACTGAGAGGCCTACTTCTCTCGCAGGCTGTCAGGGTATTTCTCTTCACTCACCCATAATAATGTCAACATGGGCTACTGCAGACCATTGTTGAACGGCTGCGACACAGCAACCCATATGAATTCTCACCTGGATAGAGAGACAAAGGGGAGTTAGTAGTGTTCTAGTATGCAGAATTTGATTTAATAATATTACTGCTATTGCATTCATAACATTGGAATATTTGTAATGCTAACATAGTATTTTCTTATATATATATATATACAGTATATATATAATATCCCTTTATCCCACGATTCTGCCCAAACTGAGCTCATGTTTCCTTCAATGCATGAGGAGCGAGCAGGCTGGTTCTTATCACCTGATGGGGGAGTTTCCTCGGTAGGGCGTAGTAGCGTGTGGAAGGAACATGCTCTTCCAACCAGTTCCTTTCCACTCCATCAGGCCCCCCGGCTGGCCAGGGGAAGGCAGTATAGAGACCGGGGAGAAAATGCAAACTCAACACAGATAACATAGTATCCAAGAGGCCAATAGCAAGAGAGGCCAACTTTGCTTACTTCCTGTATCTGTGTGAAGGGTGCGGGTACAATATTAGGAGAAGAATGTCGGAGTCTATTCATTTCCAATGGGAGAATGAACGTGAACACAGCTTATGATCCATTCCTTAACTCCATGGCCACTGAACTAAATACTGGACCCAATTATCACAAGGCACACAATGTTTCCAAGATATTCATACTAAAATGGTTTCTTTTCGCGAGACAAATCAGGAGAAAGTCCACTTTGTTATCGACCTTTCTTTATCCCAGCAACAAACTCTCGCGAGATTTAAGAGTCAGGAACAGTCCCTCAGTCTTTCTTTCCATCTGCAATTTGACGGACGACACATAGGGGGCTCTGAGAGGAGAAACCATGCCTATTTAGGAGACCATTTGTAGGATTTGTGTACCATTTCGCCTCTAGTGCCGCCAATGAATGAATCTTCATACATCAATAATCTTTGATAGTATTAAGCATTCTCTTCCGATTATGGGTACAGTAAATGTTTACACTGAACCCCCCCCC
>OOFJ01138672.1:6083-16631 GCA_900323375.1 Benthosema glaciale
CACAAAACCCCCCCCCCCCCCCCTGTCAACCTTCCACCCACCTGCCTCTCCTCCCCTCTACAACGCAGGCTCCGTTAGGAATTGAAACTGATTATTGGAGTATAATTGAATCCCTCTGATATGCGCGGCATCCATTTCTGCTGCAGTGCAGCGATCGATAGAGCTAAGGCTAATTTAATATGCACTTTATCACCGTGCTCATGAAACACTTTATCTCTGTCCGCAAATTATACACTACTGCTCCACCGTTGCTCTCTTCTCGTTGTCGTCTATAAACGTATACACTGCTCCACCGTTGCTCTCTTCTCGTTGTCGTCTATAAACGTGATACTGTAGGGCAGAAGGAGCCGAGTAGACGTGGTAAGCGGGGAGTATTCCAAAGGGTCCCTCAATGATGCCATGGTTTATCGATTTAAACATCTAAGAAATATCAGGGGTCCAATGTGATAATATGCGGTCAGGGGCCCAGAGTTCCAAAGGGCTCCCCTAAGAGTGTGTGTTTGAGTCTCTGCGTGCGTGCGTGCGTGCGTGCGTGCGTGCGTGTGTGTGTGTGTGTGTGCACGCGCGTGCTCTCTCTCTTCAGGGACGCAAGTTCCATTATCGTCTTGATTGATACATTTTCTGGGTAGTGTTTATTTGCCACCAGGTCCTGTCTGAAATCCTGGTTACGGATTAGTTCCACCAGCAGCATGTATCATTGTGTTTTCACATTTCCAATATGTAATCTTTATAAAGGTACAATAGGGAAATATTTACAATTTACAATTGAAGCGTTTAGCACACGCCCCTTATTTTTTTCCCTTATTTCTTGTTCTCTCTCTCTCTCGCATCCCCTTGGTGTATATACTAGACTGTACGTACCTATTCCCTAACCAATCCATTAGTACCGCTTCAAGATTAGAGGCAGCAAATCTGTCACAATTCTGCCTTCAGTCTTGTCACTTGATTGCATGCAATTCTGGGCCCAGCGCAAATATTTGCACAAGGGGATATTTAAGCGTAACAAACAATGTTAGACATTGTACCTGTGTTACACAAAGTATCTCACATCTGAACCTTCACTGCAGGTCAAAGACTATTGTATGGTCCGTCATACGACAGTGTTGTGTCGTACCGACGAAGAACTGAACAAGAAGGAAAGTAATGTTTACAGGGACTCAATTACACAATGCAGATCACTACTGCATAACAGGATTTCCTTTAAAATATCTTGATATTTTGTTATTTTTTGGTTCAGCCTAAAACGTAGAATTTTCACAGGTCTGTGCGGGTGGACTTTGATCAAATTTAGTCACACACATGCATGCTCACGCATGCAAGCATGCACGCACGCACACGTGCGTTCCACTCCAATGTATTTGTGTCTTTGAGCTTTCTGTGTGTTCTCACTGGCTATTTTTACATGTGAACCCACATCTCCTTGATATTCAGGTCAAGTATTCTGTTTATGAGCTGGTGCATGTAAACACTATAATAGGCTATATCCCATTTACAGTAAATGGGACAATTAAGCCCTTATCCAGGTTATGAGAAAGCATCTAGTATTTTCTGATGTTATCCAGGATACTGAATCGTGTACCCTCATCTATGCAGATAGGAGTTAGGAAATATAAGCATCTAGCGACATATTTTATTCCTGCTATCACCTTCTTTCTCAAAGACTGCTAACAGCTGAATAGTTAACAACGGGATGGATTATAAATTATCTTATAGTTGCCAAAAGGCCAGTCACCACTGGCATAATGACCATACATACTACCATACAGAGATAGTGTATAGGCAGTGTCACGGGGCAACCCGTGCCCTATATATAAATGGACGTGAATCTGCTTTCTATAACTAAAATGACTAATGTTTTAAAGTTGTGTATTGAGAACCTTCACTGAGTGTGTGCCATTATGATTTGTCTCTCCTGCACTGCTGATGGCATTCCCCTTGATTGGGAAGGGGCCAAGTGTTAGGCAGGAGAGGGGTGTTCTTATGCTTGAGTATTTATTGAAACTGGCATTGAGTTCCGTGCCGATTTACATTTGTTTATTGTAACACATCTTTACTATGTATAGGTTACGTTTTACAAATGGCTATTTATGAAAGTATTTATCCTTATAGTATTTATTGAAGTATTTATGGAAGTATGTGCTAATTGATGCTGTCCTCTGTGGTAGGATCCACTCCTATTTAAAGGAGGCTGCAGGGACAGGCTGGTCAGTTGCTGGTGGGCATTAACACGGTTAATGTTCCTAGGGGAGAGCTACAGGGCGTGGAGGGATCCATGGCATTGACTGAAGAGAGCTCTCATCCCAATTGGGTTCTGTTGAAAAGTGTTGCCTAATTTCTGTATTTCATTTCTTATTTTTGTTTAGTATTTAGTATTTTTGGAGGAGGTTTGGGAGAAATAAAATCCTTAAAAGCATTTCTGACTGTTCTTGGAGCCTTGGCCGTTCGGGCAACCTTACAGGCAGAACTTTGGTTTATTTGTGGACATAAAATAGGGATTTTGGAAGGTGGTCACATACAAACGGCATACTGTGACTACAGTATAGGATAGTCATACAGGTGTGAAATGTTCCTTTGATGTGGGTGTTGTACGTTATGTGAATTCCAAAATGGCAATAGGTGAAAAACAAAAGTGACTTGTCAGTTCAAGCACATTACACTTGTCCTTTAAAAGGGCACAAGATGATGGGTGATGAACCGTGGCAGGCAAAAAAGAAATCTTGCAAATAAAAATAAAACCCAGAGAATTCATTCATTGCTGTAAAGATAGCACTGGCCACAATTCTTCACTCTCTGAGAGTAGCCTGCACCTGGACAAGTGTCTTCAAGTATCATTCCGTTTTCTTACCCTTTGTAATTGTCATTACGAAGGGTGTGAAAACTGTTATTCTTCAATGCAGGCATTGGTGCACATGCACATTATGCGTGAAATAGGCCTCATTTAATAGAAACAGGTTGGACAGTCTTTGGGATCATGCGTGGGATCGTGTGTGACCTGACGACCTAGCCTTGGCGACCTTGCAGGCTTATGCAAAAGCTACAAATGTATCTACGCTCATTCTGTAGCTCCGACGTGAGGTCACGGGTAGCTCCCATTCAACTGCGTTTCAGAAACGGCACATGGTTTCCACCAGGAACGCTGCTTACCCTCTTCTGCACATCGTATCCAAAAAGTGAAGGTCTGATAATGAGCTCAACTCATTTTAATTTAGGAGTGGACAAGAAAATCTAAGTTACGGGTTGAAACGGACGTTTAAATCGCGTATGTAGTCAGCCGCTTCCATGTTTTTCAATGAAGTTGTAGATGTGCAATTGTGCATGTCAACTGAACTGAAGTCAGTTGGAAAATCTAATTACACATTCGACCAGGGGATGTGCCGGGGAGGCGCTAATGCTTTTCAACTTATTTGAAAAACATGGATCTCCTCCCACTCTCTGCTGGTCCAGTTTACTTTTCCACGCTGGAATTCTAGAACTGTGCATCACGGTGCGTGAGAAATGGGAGGTGTGGCGTGAGTGCGTGTGAAAGACATCAAATGCGTGACTCTCACACTCAATGCGTGAGGGTTGGCAGCTCTGATCTAACATCACCCTGTCCCCCAGCACCACCCACCCACTTTTTTTTTTGTTTTTGTTGGATTATTGGCCAAACATAGCCTAGCAGTTCACAGATACACCACCAGGAGTACACAGGCTGAGCAGATGCCCAGGATGACCCCGTCCTACCCGGAGTCCCATTCGATAAGCCCTATCTCCCCCGTCGGCCAATTGAATTGACCCCCAGAATTGTGGGCAACACAAAAGGTTTTTGATGGTTTCCCAGAGGTCAGTGCATCGGGTCTCAGCCAAGTGACCTGCAGAGACTCCTCTTGGGGAGGGTATAGAGGTCACAGTCTAGCCCTGGCCATAGGCTGTCACCAAGGCATGTATATGGAGACGGAGAGGGAATGTGAGAGGGAATGTGATAGAGGGAGAGATGTGGAAAGATGCCCAGAGGCAGATACCGGTAAACACGCACGGTTGTAGCTGCAACCTGTCAGCCCACCCCTACACCTATAACATTCGAAGAGGGTCCAACCTGTTTGTACCAAGATATACCTTAACAGAGCATCCCTGATGAATATTGACCGCCAGAGGCCAATAAAGCAAACTCCATCTCAAAGGGATGAACCTGACCGGCTGCAGGGCAGCATCTCCTGCATGCTGAGATCAAAGGTTATGTTTCTCATTGCAGAAATGGCCTGTTCTCTGTGCACTTCACATGTTTGATGTCACCCTCTTCCCTGCAGCAATGTGCATTAGACACATTGAGCCTTTTTTTTTCTTCTTTTTTTTTATTGCAACTCGTTTTCCACCGCAGGTATAGTACCCCCAACCACCCAAGCAGCTGGTCACATACTGTAGCATAGCAGAGTGCTAAAAAAACAATGGCAACTTTTGGAAATGGAAACTATCTGTCAGCTGTGATTTTAACTTCATTGTAATTATTTTTCACCCAGTGTAAATAGTCTAATGTAATCCTGGGTGCTACACTCCCTCTGCTCTGCCAACCTGGGGAGAGCAACGGGCTGACCTCATGCTTCCTTCAATGCATGAGTCCAAGCCGCTTCTTTTCAGCTGACAGGGGGGAGTTTCCCATGTTGGACATGGGAAAGCGCGTGGAACGAACACGTTATTCCAACTAGTTCCTTTCCCCTCAGACAGTATAGAGACCAGGTTTCATTCTAATTTAAATAAAATCTGTATGTGACATTATTCATAACACACCACAGGAATAAATTAGCTTGACTTGATTTGTGATTGTTAAACATCTGCGACTCACACGCACACTAAGAGTAAACGACATGTAATAGGGCTCCTGCTGCCTAGGAGATTGCTCTTGCTCTAGCTCATCTCCACTCTGTTGCTGCTAACCCAAACCTGCCTAAGGCTGTGGCCTAGCAGAAACACAATGCAGATCCATGCCAATCTCTCTGTTTCTCTCTGTCTCTCTCTGTCTTTCTCTTTCTCTCCGTTTCTCTCTGTCTTTCTCTTTCTCTCTGTCTCTATCTGTCTTTCTCTTTCTCCAGGTCTCTCTCTGTCTCAATCTCTCTCTCTCTCTCCCTTGCTTGCTCGCTCTCAGGGTGCAATGAATACCAGATATTATTATTCTTTGTGCTGGGGTATACAAACTGATTTCTGATGCTAGCACTGTGAGCGCTTATTTGGGGAAACCGAAACAGACAGACATTTGTTTTTTTACAGACCGGATAATGGGGGAGTGAAGAGGTATTGGATTAGTCTGTTTTGTTTTTGTTTAATTTGTTAGTTTTTTACTTAGAAAAGCAAACGCGCCAACCCACGATGTATTCATATACTCAGTTGCTTGGAACCCGCGAACCTGGCAACCTGGCCGGCCCTGTTCAGTTTCACTTTGTTCAACAACATGGCTGGGGCACAACTGGCTGACTTTCTAAATGTATATCACTGATGTTGTTTGGTTGGTGGCTTGGTCAGCTTTTGAGCGAACGTAGAATACGCAAATCGACAGGCTGGGTGCTGGGCTAAAGAAACTTCAGCAGATGATAGATGGAGCCCGCACACCATGGGTACAAAAAATACTTTCTTTATTGAGAAATAAGCTTGGTCAGCTTTTTAACCACTGTTAGAGATAGTCAAATCACGTTCCTCCCCCTCCATCTTCACAGAGCTCTAGTGGTAACCTGTCTGATTCTACCCTTGATTCAAAACACTGGTTTAAGCGGTACTGGTGCCATCTAGTGGAAGTCATTGTAATATACTGATTATACAAGTGTTATAAGCAGATAATGAATCATAAGTATGTTTACAACGCATCATAGAAAGTTTTATCCTGTACTATACTGCACTATACTGTACTACACTGCACTACACTAGTGACCAGGAACGTGCTGACCATTTGGGAAAAATTCGGACAACTCCTGAACAGCCGATCCAGTCCAGGCCGTTTTAGAAAAATAAAACAAATCACTGTGACCGTCATCGGTGAGTATTTGGGTCCGCACCGCTGGATGGCAATTTGTTTTTCGCCTCAAACTCCATTTCCCAGGCTGAATTAAAGGCCCAGCACGTCCCTGCTGGTGACGTTTGCTTTTCAAAGGTATAGAGACACGTTCGTTACCATAGGGCTTACTGCAATGCTATTTTGTAAAGGACAAGCGTTTTCCGCTCCCTTAGGCAAGTAGGACAAACACAATACTCTCTGATCATCCTACAGACACCGTTCAAGCACTGACGTGTTCAGCAGAAAGTTAGCTTTGCATTGGGAGCAGCCACGCTTCACAATTCCTGCTGAAATGTTTTGTTGATGAATGTCAGCATGTGAAACAGAATAGACTTCTCTTGTTTTGACAGCTGTTGGTTCTGATGCACTGCCTGGATGACGGATCGTTTATGCACAGTACAAGCGGATTGACGCTCACAACGCTTCAAAAATAAATGTAGCTTGAAAAAACTGTGAAAACAAGAATGTGTTTTGCAGAAATAGCAGTTGCTATAAATGTTACTTACCTTAAATGCATAATTATGTTAGCAGAAATAGCACTTTTAAAAGTACCATTTACCTTTTATAATATTTCACTGGTATATTTGTCTTATTAACCATTGCAAATAAATGTGTGAGCGGAATATAATGTTTAGGGTGTATCCTGAGAACCGCCGGACTGATCGACTTGAAACTCGGTGTGTGTTATTTTGAGAGCCAGAGGGAGTGAAGCACTCAGAGCGAAGCACTGAATGGGAAGTCAGTCAGATTCATTGAATTGTTGTTGCCTTTGTTGGCATTCCTCACATGGAACTCTATATAGGCTATGGGCATAAAGGAGATCTCTATATATGGGCATAAGGGACACAGACAAACAAGCCGGGTACAACGGGTATTGTATAACCAGGTTCGGCATGCATTCCCAACTTGCATCTCCCTCTATAACATGGTCATCAGGTATTATGATTATACTAGGAGTAAGATTTCGTTCAACCACTTCATTAAGTATACATGGTTTTCACCTGAACTTAAGCCTCGCCCACAGCTGATGTTGTATGATAATGTGGGAGGGGCTATGATTATGATGTCACTAACATGGTGTTATTTCGATTGGGCCTTTTTACGCAAAGGCTTTCAGCTTTCAGGAAGAAACCAAAAATACACAGGGAAGACTATATTTGAATATTATAACCACATCTGGGGGTCCATTATAGTAATGTTAACTCCATAAACACATGCAAAAATCACAGCTCTATCTTTAAATATTCCAAAGTACTGTATTTAGAAGTATGCAATTCCAAAAGAAACTTTGGTTGAACTTTCTAGGTGATAATTGGTGGGGAAAGTCATGAAGGTCCAGAAAGGGGATAAGAATAAAGAATGAACTGACACTGAATTTATAAGGATCTGATCAGAGTTTGTAGTGGTGGCACCGTCAAGAGTCTTCAAACTCTATGTTCCGTGTTTTAAATGTGTCTGCCCTTTGTCTGACTTGGTCAGTGACTTTGAAGAGCCCGGACTCAGAGACCATAATGAATTCCAAGGGGACTGTGATGTGAGAGAAAGTCAGTCGATGAGGAGAATGTTAACAATGCATTTACAAAGAGCACAGTTAATGTATTTACAAAAAGAGCGCAGTTAATCTCATCTCAATGACAGAGCTCGGGGAAGCTATACATAGAAAGAAATGCCCCTCTTCCCCTGCTTTAAAAATCAAATTAGTCCGATCAGAGGTTGCTCCATGTTTTGAATGAAATGTCTTGATGAAATTAACATGGTGGGCCCTATTGTAAACAAGTAGAAATGCTTTATGGTGTCGTCCCACTCACTGTTTTCAATCTTGTATTGCGTTGTACTCTAAATATATTGTAATTCTCCAAGCTGTTAATAAAAAATTCAATCCAAAATTTCAATCAAAGACAGACAGAGTCACAGCAGTCACAAGCACCAAGTTTATATTGTTGTTTGTTGTTACCGTGACACCGTCTCTCTGGAAGCTCACAGATATTCTAGACCACAAACAGTCAGTATAGCTAGCCCCTCCCAGACTAATGGGCCAGTACAGGAGGTGGAGAAGCAGCCATGCTTGAGTAGTCATCCTCTCATTCACCATTGTCTGCAGGCCCTCCAGATAACACTTTGCTGGTGTTAAGGTCTAGGAATATAAGCTCATCCTACCGTTCCGCTCATTCTGTGTTGGATGCCTGTCAGTTGTTTGAAGTGTAATCACTACAGAGCAGCCCTGTGAGCTTAAAACAGCTCGACAAAGCTCATGTTTAGATTGTAATTGCATAATGGCCTGCTCCACAACATCACAACATACAGATTAAATGATAGGCCCACACACTAGTAATTACAGGCCCAGCCCTCAAGTGCCAAAATCACTAACACAACACTAATTCAGATCATTAAAACATTACCTCCACACAGGCATTACTTACATTCTTGATTGCTTCACCGAAGGTCACTCAACATTCTCTGTAAACACGTCTGCTGCTATCTGCCAGCCGCCAATGCTACGTGCAATTAAATAATATATTTCAACACTATGGCTTTGAGGGGCCGAGCCAGGCTTCAAGGGGCCGATCGAATTGGCCTGAAAACTTGCCTAATGGAGACAATTAACATTTAACAGACATACACTAATATTACTGATGCTACTGACGTCATACTGAGTTGATGTCATATTGACTGGCTACATGAAGTCTGAGATCCACATGGGAACCACACTGTTATTAGACCTGTTTTCTTATCAAGAATACAACATTATTAGCTTGTGGACACTATGGTGTACGTGGGGCTTTACAAAGCCCTTTATTGGGTCAGAGCCTTGTGTTGTTTAAACCCACCATGAAATACAGTACACGTCATGGCCACCCATGAACGGTGCACACACTCTCACCCATGTCCAAGATACACTCACTCCCAACATGTGCACGCACGTGCACACACGCACACACACATTGTTAAGCCTGTTTCCCCAGTATTAAATGGGACTTAGTGCACAGAATAATGGCGTCCTGGCTTCTTAGACAAGACTAATCCACTTTCATGCCATAGTACCCTGACGTGTCAGGCCTTGTTCGCGGCCCCTGCCTTGTTAATGAATGAAAACATCAATTAATCTCCTTATGAGTGATTCATGGAATCTATGCGCTAATTCTTTTTTACTCTGCCAGCATATAGGGTTGTCAGCCAAAGCCAACTTATATCATATAACATACAGCAGGCAGTTGTCTCAAATTCCTCATACAGTATATTATATATTTGGCGCTTACAGGGACCCCATACAAGCTTGTGTATAGTAGGTGTTCCTGCATAACTTCCAGGTATGATGATGATGTCACACGCATACCCTCTATTGTAATCTAACTTCCGGTGTGAGATTTGCCACCGTCCCATCATGGCAACCGTGATATAGAACGTGATGTGTACGCATTGTAAAGATTATTTTGTTGTAGGAATTAACAATTCCATTTTAGGCTTGAGTGAGCAGCAAATAAGGTCTACTAATGGTTAGACTCCAAAATAGAACTCAGACTCTAAGTGGACCAGTTTATGACGTACGTTGGGCGTCTGTGATGTATGACTACACATAAACAGAAACCCAATGGTATCCAGAATAGGGGATGAGTGTTATGAAGTAGGATTCAAAAGATGTTTGACAGCATGCCAGCATATCTGTCAATCACTAATGCACAGGATCTAGACTGTACACCACCCACAGTGGTGCTATTTGTGGATTATTCAGGTTAATTTATTTCACAATGAGAGTATAATGCTGTACAATAGTGAAAGTTCAGGATCACAGGTCTCACTCCCAATCCTTAAAGCAGGCATGTGGGTTAATTCCCAGAGGCAAAATCGTTTATCAAAGCATAATACTTTCATGCCAGGTCGACACCTGAGATCTTTGATATTCCTTTTTTATATAGATCCGATCCAGAGAGAGAAAGAGAAAGAGACCCACCCATTGTAACATAAAGGTATTGAATATGTCTCTGTCTCTCCATGAAACGGTCGGGGGAACCAGACCATGATGTGGTGCTGTGAAACGGTTTGTGCAAGGTAATGCAGTAGCTCAGGAGGTAGAGTGACCGCTTGGGAATTGGAATGTTCCCAGTTCCCGTTGTGTTAGTGTTGAACTGTTCCTTGGTACTGACCTGCGGCCCATTCATTTGAGCAGGTTGGTGCCTTGCACGGTTTCTTATGCCGTCGTCGTGTGAATGCGGGAGTGAATGGGTGAATGTAATTCACTTTAAAGTAGGCCTACTTTGGATAAAGGCACTATAGAAATGCACCATTTATCATTTCTAAGCATGCACTCTGTCTGTACCCTGTGGTGTTGGTGGTGGCCACATGCAGTAGAATGAGTAGATGTATAGAGGACAGAGAGAAAAGACGTCGTTATGTGCAAAGACGCACAATTTGCATATAAACAAGCACCTGACTTTTTTTCAAAATTGTTTTTTCAAAATTGAATTAACTCAGTTAATTCACTAATTTCAACAGGCCTAATTTTAACTGAATGATCTTTACAGGACACACAC
>OOFJ01138675.1:1615-12486 GCA_900323375.1 Benthosema glaciale
CACACACACACACACACACACACACACACACACACACACACACACACAACACACAGAAAAGAAAACACCATAGACATCCATTGAGATATGCATAACATGGCATATTAGTTATTACGCCTGTCTGGGACATACAAAAGAAGGCATGGCCAATTTTATGGTCAGGGAGTCATCTTTACTGAAAACAAATGGTTGGAACGGATTCAGCACCCCCAAAAACCCTTATTTACACACCTCACAAGCTCATATTGGCCAATTTTCCATTTTCCTGTTGTTAACCAAGGCCCTCCGGGTACCCCAACTTTGATTGGCTCCCACAAAGTTTCCCAAGGGAGTTGGTTTGGAGCAAATTTTTCTGTCATAGTATACACCTTTTACCTTTATGAACACATCTGTGAAGAAAGCTAGTGGTAAGCATTTTCTTTTTGCAGATTTGCCACAACTTAAGCTATTTTTCCCTAACTAAAAAGGATTATGACTCATTGTGGAATAAAGGAAGAGGCTGCACTGCAAATATAATTTTAATACTAATCCAACATTTTGACCAAATAGGTCTTCTTAAGGGCATGACGGCATGCATGAATCTCAGTTCTCTCACATGCGCACACACAAGCTTTCAATAAAAATCTATCAGTCCCTAATTGTTTAAACGGCACAGAGGAAAAAAAGAGATGGTAATGGAACGTTGAACTTGCTGTCAGCTGTAATCAATAATTAACTCTTGAGTGACAGAGTCACAGACAGAGGCCATGTGGCCAGTGTTTGGGCTCCAGGGCCGGTTCCGGGGGCAGGCTCAGTGTAGCGTCCATCCCAACAGCTGTGCATCTCTGCTGGCAGCATGGACATTAATATGAACATAGTCTTGCGTGGCCATGCAGATCCATGCCTCCCACAATTTAAAAATGCTTCCGGTCATACAGTCTCTGGAGCATGCTATGTTAATGATCAAGTAGTAGGCTATAGTCTCGTGTAGTCAGACAACTATTCCACAATCTCCGAATGCTATATAGAGTGTGGAACTTCACCTCCCGGAATTCGAGTAAGGAAGCTGTAATTTCCGTTAACAAAATTTATTTTAAAATGTCTTTACATTTTATTTTATTTTTCCATTACTGCTAATCATCAAGCCATATAGATGATTTATTTTTTATATTAGAATATATTTGCGTGACTGTGTCAAGACGAAACGGAAGTGGGGTGGAGGCTTCACTTCCACTACTTTATCGCATACTCATGATCAGGACTTCCGTTGCTCCAGACTCTATGATGGAAGCATTTGAAAATTCAGTCTGTCCATGCAAGACTAATGATCAGGCCATATAGCGAATGTGAAGCTTCCTCCCTACTTCTGTTTTTACAGTCGCGCACATATAAAAAAATAATAATAATCAAAGCATATATAGCTTCCTTCCTAGTAGAAATGGAAATGAAAAAATAAAATGTAAAGATATTTCAAATCTCTTGATTAATTTGGCTATAACATCAGTGGTAGCTACTGTCTGCATACACGTGATTGCCGGCCCACTAGAACCCATGCTATTTTCTAGTAAACCTTATAGAACTCGCTCCACCAGTGGTTCACGGGTCGACCCGTGCACCACTACTACTTTGCGTTCTCCCGACAAGTTTAAATTGACTGAAAACGCAACACAACAACACTGTGGTCGCCATGCCGGCTAACAGCCTCTAGATAACATTCACGTCCACCTGAAATGTCAGACACGTCAAATGTCCAACATGTTATCTGGTTCTTATTCGGTTCGAGGCACAGAACATCACAAGCGTGTGGTGTTTCTTATCTTCCACTCAACTGTGACATCTTGTATGGCATGTAGTTATTACGTTACTGTCAGAATACCAAGCTTTCAGAAGCAGTCTACAGTGCAGTCCAGCCTTTAACTCGCTCAGGGACGGATTAACCCCCACAAGGGGGTCCTGGGCCGGTAATGTTTTTGGGCCCCCGGCCCATAGCGTGCGTGCGTGGCAGAACTTTTGTGCTTTTTCAAGTTTTTCTCATCTCTTTGACCTAAATGTAACAAATTCAATGGCAATTTCAGAGCCTAAAACCCAGTAGCGCACGGTCCAGTTTTCTCATAGGGCTCCTGAGAGCCAAGGGCCCTTGAGCCACTACACCACTGGCCCAATGGCTAATTTGGCCCTGAACTCGCTTGCCCGTGTGGGCACATTCATGTAATTGTAGACTGCAGTTTGGACAGGTTTTTATTTTTTATTTTATATTATTGAGTCTACTTTTCTCTTTTATTGTTTTCAGACTCAATAGAGCAGTGGTTCTCCATGTGGTCATGGTCACAGACCCTGGCGAGTGAAAACAAGGAAGTGTGTAGCTCCTTGCGCAAAGCGTAGCTAGTAGCTACTTTTGTGAATGTAATAGTTTTGAGGTTAAATGTTTGTAACCCTTCCTACTCCGCTCAGCCATTATAAAATCCACCGTAACCGGAGACCTCTTGTGCCTTATTGCTTAATACTATACGGTATCTGATTGAGTTTTATACCACTTAAATGGTATAAAAGATCGGTTTCTCCAGATTGGGTGAATTGCGGATCACCGGTCGAGTCTTTTAGTGACAATCGCCCAATCTTCGATAGGTGGCCGAGTGATTGGAGCACCTGTAATTTGTACACTGACATTCTCAGAGTCATATGGGGTCCTTGAAATGATAAAGATTGAGAACCACGATACAAGCCTGGAAGGGAAGATGTCTTTTTCTCAATGACAGTTTAACATGAATTTACTCTGTGGCTGTGCGGGCTCTCACTGCTGCTGCATTTCTGATCAATCTCCTCCTCCACCCCATCAATCATGTTATTATGAAACATAATTGCTCTTCCATGAAGTTGTTTTAAATGATTACAATACCAGTGACCTACAAGTTTTCTTATATTAGGCATATTAAAGATTGATGGAGCAATGTTTTTTTTTTTTTTTTTACTGCTTCGAAGTAACACAGCTTAACTAACTTGCATGCTTTGACAAGGCCTCAAGGGTAATTGAATATGTACTGGGCTTGTTTGTATGCTGAAAACAGGCTAATTCCAACTTCTATATTTAAGAAGGAAAGTGGAATCAATATTGGCATCTTGGGATTTCATTGCGGGAAGGACTAATTGAGTTGAATTGTGCTGACTGTAAGTCTACTTCTCATTAAACTGATCAAATACGATATGGTGTGTGCTGTGCACAATTGCACACTGGACAATATGCTAAATAACTATGAATTAATTTACCACACTGTGGTACTATATATCACAGACTAGTAGAGACTACAAGCTCTCAATGCACCACGATGCAACGTGTTCTGAGTTTGTAGATCAACTATCTTTTCCGCCCAACAGTGTTGTAGAATGTACGACAAAATTAGGAAACAGGCTCAACCTCATGAACCCAGACGTCCCAATTTTGGACATGTCATGAATGGCGTACATTCAGTGCAAAATAGGTGAATTTGATAAATAGTCACACATGCTGCAAAACATCATGACATGAAAAAAGAAAAAATCCATACCCTTGTTCAGAAACGGTCACATATACATATACATTACAGTATTGATACTTTGACTTTTTGAATAGTATTGAGTACTTTTTTCACCACTGCGTAAATCAGTCGTCCTCGATTAAAATGCGTTCAAATGGACAAGGTTTTTTCAGAGTGCTATTGATTGGGTGCCGGGCCAGAGGGGACGGTGCAGCCTATACAAGACTTGTCATCATAGCCCCTAGCCTAAACTATGTGGATGGATCCGGGGAATTACGGCATTCAGCCACAGTTTGATTAGCTCTGACGGGTGAAATCTTCTCTTGTCTTGTTCCATGATCAGATAAGGAGGGAATGGCAGTATGTGACTGGTGGTAGAACGAAAACCTTATCTTGTTGCAGAAAGTCAGACACTTGGAGCAGAATTGCCGTGAGTTATGTGCCCCATGGGCACATAGCAAACAACCCTGTATTGTTTTTGTTTAATTGGTGTGCACAGCCTAGTTCGCATAAACATATCCCCCAATAAACAAATCAACATTTAGATATAGAGGCATGAAAATAAAGTTGTCATGTCAGCTTTAATTAATCGCTTTAATTAAAGCACTTTTCAACCCGCCCCAACTATTTCCAAAGCAAACAATCATTTCTATCATTTGAAATGTGTAAATGAAAATAAAGTTTGTTAATTAAAAAAATGTAATCAATCTTTATTCATCAAAGACTAAAGTGCTGTACAAAGTGAAACCAAATCATCAACAACAAATGTACTTTATGCAGCAGCAACAACAACAACACAGTCACTCATCACATCAGTCGGCCTCATAGACCCCAGGAAGAATAGTCTTCACTGTAGTGAGGACTAATGGGGATCTGTAATAAACAATAAACAATAAACTGTTTGTTTGCTTTGCTTTGGGGATGAACTCTGGATAAATGGTCTTGCATGATGACCTCGAGTCTGTACTGCCACTGTGCTCATCGCCCGCTTCCTGCAGTGTCCCCAGATGACATCGTTGAGGCAAAAATACAAGCGTTCAACTAAAGCAGGGCTCTTCAACAGGGGCTATGGGGGTCCTCACTCATCTTTACTACAGGGGGGCTGCCAAATCTTTGTTTGATAGGACATTTGAGGGGCGCTAGCCCCTCCTATGCCTAGCTTTGTGTGTTTGTAGGTACCCCATATAGCGATGATTTGATTGGCTGAGCACTCTCACATTGATTTGATTGGCTGAGCAATGTACGTATTGAGGATAAAAAGTGAAGACAGAAGATTGAGGACGCCAATTGTGATTGGTATGATAAGAGCGCCCCTCACTTCACACGGGTGTGATTTTATTTAAATTTTTACATTAACCACTTCAACCTATAGCATCTGAGCGTAATTTAGCTAAAAATCACACCTGTGTGAAGTGAGGGGCGCTCTTATCATATTTTTTTGTTATTACACATAATGTTTGTTTAAGCAACGGGTGATACTGTTTGTTTTAGGCCTCAAAACAAACGTTAATTTCTCGTCATTGTGTATGGCGTTTTTAAAACAAACATAGTTGAAAAACAAACATTAGCGCCCCTCAAAAATAGCAGATCTACTAGCTCACAACGCCTCATGCTGCGAGACGTGAGCTGGTAGATCGGCTATTTTCGGGAAAAAAGAGCTGACCAAGTACAGGGTGAAAGGTGAAGTTAACGAAGTCTGGAAGTTTAAGTGGTTAAATGTCAACATGCAACGACAGTGCTGTCAAACAAGTCTATGAAGATCAAGATATCTACAATTAGTACGGAATTAAATCAATGGAAAGGTTTACTCTGGAACACAATTGTATACATTATGTAGTGGGGGTCCCTGCTTCTCTTCTCTCTCAGCTAAGGGTTCCTCCCTTGGCCTGAAAAATGTTGGAAGACCCCTGAACGAAAGAATATGACAAGAGTGACACATTAACCCATAGGCTAAAGAGCTTCCGCTCATTTTCAGGAAAATTGGTTTCTGTACTCCAACTGTAAAGTGTCCAGGGAGTGCTTAGTGCCGGTGCTCTTCAGCTATCTGTGTCTTAACTGAATCAGAATAATACCAAGGCATTTGGATTCTGAGGAACAATAAGATTGCCTCAACATTTATTTAGGCAAAGGGCTAAATAACCTGAAATTTAAATAAATTAAGTTTCAATTTTGTATTTATTTTTTCAGCAAAACCGTGAAATGAAGTGAAACAGGTCGCTAAGCTCTGATTAAAAACATATATCAATTGCTGGCTCCCTTAGCTTTGAAATCAAATAAGCTTCAATGGGTTTTTTCCTCGCCACATATTTATTTTTGCCTAATGTTCTGACCCAGAATATAGATGCTGGGGTTAATGCGATAAAGAAACCTGTCATGACACAAGTTTTCAGCACCAAGGACAGCACAAGTTGGCTTGCACGCATCGATTGGCAAATGGTTCAGCACCACCACTGATGGACAGCGACATACCATGCACATTTTGACCATTCTTTCTCTTTTTGCACGCAGATAAAATAACCCAAGAGAGCAATGCTGAGCTGTCTGTCTCCACAGAGTCGTGTTTGTAGTTTAAGCCATTGTCAACACCACAGATTCAGCAATAGATGCCAAGGGTTACACTACATTAGATCTAAACGGTAACTGTAAACTGTATACTGTACATATAAACTCATGATTTTGCTGTACATGCTACGCACTGTACAGTGCCATGGAGTGACATGCTACGTCGCAGTTGACAAATGAGTTGTGGTTTATTTGAACATTATTTGTTTCAACACAAATGACTCCTTTCTCACCAAATACAAAGTTGTCTTTAATGGTTTGACATTAATTGATTGAAGTAGACATGGTGGTCTACAACATACATACATATATTGTTGATTTCAGCTGTTACAATTCCAGACATGCAAACATGGCCCAATTGAATTACTTCAGTCTAAATTAGTATGCCCGAACAACCTAAGCTGGCTCCTTTCAAAGCGAAGAAGCAGTGTCTGTACTCCGAGTCTCTCCCGCATGACTGAACTTCTCACCCTATCCCTAAGGGAGATGCCAGTACCCCTCTGAGAAAACAAATTTTGTCCGCTTGTATCCGTGACCTTATTCTTTTGGTTATGACCCACCCTTCATGACCATAGGTGAGAGTAGGAATGATGATTGCTCAGTAGACGAGACAGCTTTGCTTTCTGGATCAGCTCTCTGTTCATCACAACAGTGCAGTACAGCAACTGCAATTCCCTGGCTGATCTCCTTCTCCGTCCTCCCCTCACTCATGAAGATGACATATAAACATGTTAGCGTTCTTATATAATCACCTTTGAAAAGAACATTTCATCAAAGTACATGATTATTGAATGTAGGGTTCCAATAGTTATCAATGGAGGGAGAGATCTTCATTCATGCCATCTGGATTTACAGACTGTAAATAAAATAAATCCATCTAGATTCAGTTTGAAGCGTTTGGTGTCTAAATCGCCACCTCTTCTGGATTGCTTAATTTGTTCTATCACTGTAAATGACAGATCTACTGTGTAGTGACCGGGAGATTTGCTCTCCTTGCGTCTAAGGGCAATAATGTGTTCTATAATTTGTGTGCGGACTACTCTGGATGTTTGGCCTTCATACTGTAGATTACATTTACAGGAAATCATATCTAACATCTAATGTTACAACGTAGTCAAAGAATACAACTAAAAAACAGACGCACAGTGTAGGCAATATAGACACATCAGGCAGGGTACAGTGACAGAACTTGATAAGATAAGCAACACAAGCTGGGATTGATTCCAGGATGAAATCAAATCCAATTATTCATCCATTTTGCCGTGTTCTATAGTGTTCAAAGATAATAAAATAAAATACAAGAATCAAACATTTACACAAAAGCAGCACTTACGGGCCCAATTGAGCCATGGGGCCTGGGGCGCTTCCAACCTTTGCCCATGTGGTAGCCACTACTGACTGAGTACAACATATGTACTTCTATCAAAGTGCATACTGTAATCTAACAGTGTACATCTAACATAGAGTAAAAGGATGATGGGCAAGTAATTGAATAATAAAGGATTTTACTGTCGCCTCACAGCTAGAAGGTCCTGGGTTTGATTCCCGCTGGGGACGCTGTGGGTGCTGGCTCCTCCTCCGCGTCATAATAATAAAGGATTTTCTTTATCTTGACACCCTCCATTGTCTTTTAGCTAACAGTTACTTTTTAAACGGTGCATGCATTATCTAACATGGTTTATGAAATTATGGTTCCAGTGCTTGATTCTGACCGGGTGAATCTAAATGCATGGCATCTCTCTGTGCATGTGTGTCTTTCTTCAAGAACTGTCCGACCGATTTATTGCAAACGACGTCCTCTTGAGTCTTACTGCTTTAAGTACATCTAACACACTTTATGCAAAGTGAACTCATTTCTTGAACTGTAGTTGTACGCTCATATTTAAATGGATGGACTTCTAAGTAGCACACACTTCTGACCTTGGCCTCATTATTGCTCTTTTCTCAATTCCTCTTTCCCATAATTACCAGTTTTACAATTAAATTAAAGCCAATGAATAAAACGACACATCAGTCACGCATCTATCTTTGCGCAGAAGTTTAATCAAACAAAGGTTCTACATGCTCTGGGTAGACTGTTGTGCCACACCCGGCGGTGTGTGTGGAGAAAGGTTCTGTCCATCGTGCGTGTGTTGGAGCCAAGAGCATGTTCTGGTGTAGCTGTGCATAGGCGGGTGTTTCGCCGTCTGATGTATGCTGGAGGGAGCATGTCCCGGAAGGGTGCATTTCCTACGGGACTGTAGCGACCGCAACGTGTCTTCTGTGGCCAAATCTGGTGATGTAGAGCTGTGTACTGACTAGGGGTCCCACAGGGCTCCGTACGTGGTCTGCTCCTTTTTTCCCCAATCTACATCACAAATCTGTTTGCAGAAAATAGCTGATCTACTGGCTCCCAATGTGTTGCAAAAAATGTGACATGTGAGCTTGTAGATGGTCTATTTTCGCCCCAATACTCAACCCCAGAGTAGGGGCGGTGGGGTTCTGTGTGGACATGACACGAATATAAATGTTGCATGTTGCTGTAACCCGGTTAAATTTCCTCAGAAACACTGTGTGAGTTGTAAGGTGAATTGAAGGCTCTCTTCTGCACCCTGAATGGTGCTGGATTGGAACCCCAAGGGTTTTAGAGCTCAGCCGCATCACTCTTTTTTTAATCCGAGGCTATCAGTCTCGGCTCGATACTTGGCCAGACCTGACCCATCTCATCAATTACTCTCCTCCTCAACCGCTGGAGCTCCGAAGGGTCGGTGCGAGAGAGCGGAGCATGCCTGAAGCCCTCTGGGCTCTACAGCAGCTTCCCTGCTTTACATGTACAGCCATGGTTTTCAACCCTTTTCATTTCAAGGCCCATTATTTATTTGGCATTTGAACCACGGATGGACCACCATTTGATGATGAGATATAGCCTCTCAGACCCAAAACTAAATAGTGTTTTGTTGTTGTTGTTGGATAAGATTTTGTATGATTTTTGTATGTTTTGCAATAATAATCCAAATCTACAAAGTAACTAACTAGTAATTGTAGTGGCGTAAAGTACAGTATTTGGATCCAAGATGTAGTGGAGTAGAAGTAAATGTATTGGAAATTGGTAATACTAGTAATTACCAATAAGTTAAGTACAAATAAGTACAGTACAGCACTTAAGAAAATGTACATGGATACTTTCCAGTCTGCATCTCATTTCTCGTATGCTATACGCAACATAAAGATGTGACACATTATCTAACAATTAGAAAGCAATGTTATAGAAAGCTGTAGTTTTTGGTCTTGTCCAAGGTCAGATCTGATACATTAATGTCAATGTGAGAGCTAGAATTATGATTCAGAGCATGTTCCTTTGATCTGTTCAGATTGATCCTTCTCTTCTTTACGCACACACGCACACACACACAGGTCGACAACCGTACGCAATTATGTTCCAATTTCATTGAGGGATGCATCATTTGAAAGCTTACATTCTGTACTTTAATAAATCTGTAAAAAAACAGAAAAGTTACTCTGGCCGAGTTGAGCCTCAAAGTGCCAGACTTAGTCACATATGTACATTCTCTTTACCTAATTGTCTAGTTAATGTTCCTTTGATCTCACTTCAGACTAATTCTTCTCTTATTTTCAATCACTCGCTCTCCGTCTCGGTCTCTTTCTCTGTCAGAGATGGACTCATTGTAGATCTTAAAGATCTACAATGAGCTCATAAAAGATACATGGAAACATGAATGCACATTGTACAACAGGTCCTTTCGAGGAAGCAAATCTGATTGGTTTGAATCAGCCTTCTAGTCACGCTTTTAAGTTTAAACCACCATATCGGAACGCCTAATGAAAACATAAATCACCTGCTCTGTTCTCCGAATGCAGGCGTGCATTATTGACGGTAAAGGACACCTTCTCGTGTAATATTGCTTAACCCTGGAAGACCCAGACATATCTCTACTTGCAAAAAAATGATTTCAACCTTACCACTACTTTGTACTATTAGGAAACATTGAGGAACTTTGAGAAATGAATTAATGTTATGGAAATTAATTAATTAATTTAAAAAAAAGAAAAAGAAAAAAAAAGAATTGGTGATATCTTTCAAAATGATGATTGTACATGTTCTAGACATTCTAATGATCACAAGTCGCAACAATATATATATTGCAGGTATTTAACTTACTTTCCAGAGTGCAATTAACTTGAGTGAATTTCTGCCTCTGGGGGGGTATTTATATGCAAATATCATGAACAATGGCATTGGAAGACTAAACAATGCTGATGATTAGTTGGAAAAAAGAACAGAAAAAAAAAAAAAATTAATTAATTAAAATGACAAATTATTCCAAATGGCATCACTGGGAGCTTAGGGGTTAAAGATGGAGTGCCGTGAGTTCTTTCAAAAACATGTACAGTATTTGTTAAAATGCTGTTTTTATGTGGACATGCCAAACAGTTCATTAAGTATGCCTGGTTTGCCGCTGGTGGGTGGTGAATCACCCACATGAACTGAAGCAGCACAAGAGCAGCTGCTCTTGTATGATAAAGGGGGAGGGCCAGGGGTTAGGGGAGGGGATGATATTAGTTTTTTTCATTGGTACGTTTTGACTATCAAGGTTTCAACCTCCTGGAAGAAACCCTAAATGAAGTACTGTCACCTCATAAACACATGAAAAACTGGAAAAGATACAAAAATCACAGCACTTATTAAGTTATTATCCTCCCTCTGTCATTCCAGATACAGGCTCGACCATCCGCATCCTGCTCTACTCCCTCATCTTCCTGCTCAGCGTGTTGGGCAACGTGCTCATCATCGTGGTGCTGGCGCTGAACAAGCGCATG
>OOFJ01138685.1:1787-16959 GCA_900323375.1 Benthosema glaciale
TGTGTGTGTGTGTGTGTGTGTGTGTGTGTGTGTGTGTGTGTGTGTGTGTGTGTGTGTGTGTGTGTGTGTCCTTCCCACACTTCCCATAACTGTGTTTTGGTCATGACTCATGACTGCTGTAATTAAATCACTAAAAGGTATTCAAGGTGACTCACATGTAATTACACCTGTATGGAACATGAGGAGGGGTTGGAGAGGGGTTGAGGAGGTGGTAGTGGAAGAGAGGAAAATGGAAAGATTGGGGCAATGATGTCACGAAAGAAAGGGGCTTTCCAAAAGAGAGTGCAGCACTGAGAGTGCAGAGAGTTCATTCTTGATAAGAGACACACCTGGATGGACAGAGCGAAACAATGGCAGCCTGTGCTGAGTGATGTCATCATGTGCCCCATTGTGATCATTGTGTCAAACCTTGTTCTCTCAACAAGCTGGTCTCAACAACAAATGTTCCGAAAAGGACATTGAAGAAATGGAACAAAATGGAACCATGCAGGTCCATTTGGTTTCATCTGCACACTCAAGAGTTAACAATGAGGATTTTACTGCGCACAATAAGCCTGTGTGTTGACTGCTGGTTTCCTGCAGTGAAGATTCTCGGGGACTCTCCATGTGTGGGTATTTGTCTTTGAAAGGTACAACTCGAATATTATTTTTCCAAAAAAATCACACCCTTGTGAAGTGAGGGGCACTCATATCATCATAGATCATGTCATTCTAGCCAATCACTGACTTTTGTCTTCAATGTTTGTGTTTACACACTTTTGTCTTCAATGTTTGTTTACACAGACCCTCAAAGCTGGACATATAGCGCCCCTCAAAAATAAAAATACTAAAGTTAAGTAGATTTACTCAAGTAAATGTGTTACCCTACCACTACAATTTCCAATCACCAGATCTCATGCCAATATGGGACGATCAGGGCAGGGAGGTTTGCTTTCCCACCACTACAGAGTGAGAGACAACTAGCTCACCTGCTGGTGCACTCCATCCCTCCAGACACCATTGTCCATTTCTGCACTCTGTATAATGTTATTGCTGTCAAGCACAAACAAACATATCTCCATATTTCAATGTACTTTTTGTGTAAATGAATGCCCTTTGTCATACTACAGTGGTACACAAGTTGCAAAAATAGTTAATATACAATCTCACTAGACTGTTTTTGCTTATTTTCGAGTGGGTTGTTGTCACTTGTTTCACTTGTCGCTTGTTAAAGTGGTTACGTACAGTATGTGTAGGTTTAAAAAATATTGAACCAATGAAAAGTATTAACTACACAGCCTGTGACTAAATAATAACTTAGGATAGGATCCATTATTTGGAACACAAGGTTCTTTCTTCCATTTTCTGAATTTATTAAACAGTTTGACTGCGTAACCCGCTAAACCCGATTTTTAATCGATTATCCAAAGCTGCATAACCCGCTAAACCCGCATTTTGATTCATATGTTTAATTCGCCGTTGTTTTATCATCATGTCAACAAATCCAGCTTCGTCGCGGACATTGTGACGAGGCTGACGCGTTGATGATGACGTAACCGGAAATCAAGCCGTACACGTGGCCGCAAGGGCTTCTGGGAAATTTAGTTTAATAGAAGTCAACAGGCTTTCAACATGAGATCACTCCGCCATTACGTGTTGTTGTTGTTTCGCATCGCGACGGTGGATTATTTTTCTGTTTGAGAACAAGCCATGGGACTATTTTCATGGGGCGTTATGCTCCAAAGGTAATTATAATAAAATCCCGGTGTAGCCGTACCAGGCTTATTGATCATTAAAGCAGGGGAAGTGCTAATTAACAGTATTGGACATGCAAGGTTTCCACCCAACAGTGATGATACAGTATGATACATCATGATGTGACTGCTGACTGATTGCCCAAGCATCCCACACATCTGTTGAAGGCGGGAGTGGCTCAAGTTCAAGTTCAATTTCAAGTTAATTTGAAAACATCATTGCACAACAATATGAATTATGATGTTTCTTACAATATAAGACAAGAGGGCCGCTCTATTAAAAAGAAGAAAAAAAAACATCATCAACTATCAAACAACAATAAAAAAGTTTCTATTACTTCTATTAAAGCTTGTACGCTCTTGGGAGGAAACGACATCTGGTGCCTTTTTGTGTGACTCACAGGTTGTGTGAGTGTCCTCCCGTTGCTTAGGGTGTAGCGACTTGCATTTGTAGACAGGCTCTGGATCATTGGACTGGTGCCTTCTCTCAGTAGTCGATTGAATTCCCTTAGAGTGGGGGTAGAGTGGCCGGCAGAGAGGCCCGGTCTCCCCCAGAGTCAGTGTCGAAGCATCCTTGAGCAAGGCGCTGAACCCCTAATTGCTCCCTGTGTGCAGGTTGGTGCCTTGCATGGTTTCCTCCACTATCGGTGTATGAATGTGTGTGTGTGAATGGGTGAATGTGATGCACAATCTATGTAATGTGCTTTGGATAAAAGCACTATATAAATGCACCATTTACCATTTGAAGGGAAAAAATAACCTCAATGTTTGCTGCAGAAAGGTCAGTATAGTCACCTGCTCCCAAAGAAACTATTGCATTGAACAATGTTCCATTTTTCTTCAGTCGAGCACACCAGTTTTAGGCACATGATTGATTATTCCCATTTCCCACCTAGAGTAACTTAATGAACCCACATTACACATTATTCCATTCTTATTACAATTCATACTTGCCCAAGTTGCCCATGATGTTTTATTCATCAGAATTGCTTTGTTTCAATTTTGTCTAAGTAACTGTGAATGAAAAAATCATGCCCTGCCACAGATTAGGTAAAAATGAAAGATAAAGGTATTTAATTCATGGCATGATCCTTACTTATGAGGAAACCAGAATGAATAGGCTAAATGCAAAGTATAGACAGAAAAATCCTTTGTCCCAATGCAGATGGGCAGGAAAATGGAAAAGCCTTGCAGCAGCCAAGTTCACTTTTAATAAGCTAGCTAGACCATTGCTTGACTGTGTCACCACCATTCAATTCAATTCAATTCAAAGGGCTTTATTGGCATGAGAAGACATATGTTTACATTGCCAAAGCAAAAGGCACAATACAACAGTACAACAATACAATCAAGACAGAAATTGTGTACACTTGAAAGTCAGAATCCTCAATAAATCAATGTCTATGTACCAAGATCATATTTGATGCAGATGTGCAGGAATACACACAATGATTAATCTATAGGGTGGTTGTGTTCCATTTGATATCCTTCTCTATCACAGCAGGTCATAAATCTTGCTGCTGTGTTTGCACATTTTTGTACTTCGCCCAGGAGATATGGGAGTTTTTTGTCATTAGTAATGTTTCCTTGAAGTCTCCTTGGGTGATTGCAATCTGTGGGAAGTATGTGTCTCTGATGTCTTGGTACAATGGACAGATGGTTAGGAAGTGTACAACACACACGCACGCACGCACACACAATTTTGACCACCTGACTGACTTTTTTTGTACGTCAGCAACAACTCTGATTCCCCTATATGAAAGCCTATTGGCCCATTTATGTAGATTGATTGAACAGTGACTATGACATTTTTCCTAGCCGAAGAATTTTTGGCCGGGAATAGGCTACAATAGAACAAATAACAAAACACCAAATTCTCCTCACGCCCACAGTTTTTTGTTAAAAGGTTAAATCACTATTATGATTGTAATCATTGCTGTACAGAAAATACATGTTCAGGTAGATGACAGGTAGTGTTAATTGTACTTCCTGATGAAGACTCCTTTGTGAGTCGAAACATGTTGACATTATTAATAAAGTAGTAAAGAGTCTCTTACTGCTGTGCTGGGGAGAGCTGCAGGGGATCCAGTTACGTTGTTTTGTTTATTTTTGGGAAATTCTAAACCCTCACATGGCAGTGGGAGGGACTCGCTGACGCACTGGACCAGGGCTAGGTCTTAAGCATAACACTTTATACACTCAGATGGTAAAGTGTTATGTGTGAAACCTCTCTCCAGTGTATTCTGGCTGACTCTCCGATGGTAAAGTGTTATGTGTGAAACCTCTCTCCAGTGTATTCTGGCTGACTCTGACTGCTGAAGAGCACATGGTTCTCTAACGTTTACTTAATAAGTCTGCTAGTGCTCATCCAATTACACAGCAAAATCCTCAGCGTTCATTTATCTCACAAACACAAGAGTGCACAAATGGAACCAATTGGACCCTTAAGCCTTGACGGAGACTGACTCTGGCACACCATATGCCAGTGAGAATAATTAGTTAATGTCAAAGTCCTTCAAAAATGCCAGTCAGGGTAAAAAGAGATTTGCAAAGGCACTGTCGGAAGCTTTGATAACCAGTGTTTAGCTTATTGTTTGTTGGTCAGGACAGCTACTCAAATTCCTCCAGCTTAAATGCGGGTTGCACTGTTGTTGTTGTTGTTTGCCTGTTGTGGTGCATACAGTACTTTATGGGGGAGGTTTGGACATTAAATATACTTAGATTTCGCTTGAGCACTTAGAGAGCATTTCCAACCTCTATTTTATTTTTATTTTTTGTTTAGTACTGCAGTGTTGGAACCATATCAAGTGACCATTATCTCTGCCCTGCCATTCGCAATGAAATACATTTTATTCTAAAGCTTTATTTGCTTTGTACTTTAGACAATGTGTTACTCTGAATCATCTGCTAAATATAAAATACTGCAATGTGTGGCGGGGGCAGACTGGGAGACCATTTATTTTACAGTTTGTGTTTTGCTGAAAATATTGTAATGTTTGTGCAAAGAGTTCCTTATTGATCTTCTGAGAACTTAGTGGCTCACAGAGACCAATCACACCCAACCAGAACAAAGTGATTTGAACCAACAACAACCATCATTGTCATCTTTAGCAATAGGATTAGACCTGTGCCGTCATTATTGCGGCAAAAAGATGATATTTTACTGCTAACCTTGCATGCAAAGTTGTAATGTTGGCCTGAGTGTGGCACCCTAGCAACTTGACAACTATATTTTAATATGCCAGTGGAAATCTTTGATGACACTAGAGTCAAGGCAATGAGGCCTCCAAATCCAGAAACTTGGGAAGGTTTGTTATACACCTGTAACATTGCTCTGCAGTAGTGGCCCATAGGGCAGGAGCCTGTAGTTTGATGTACAAGTACACCCCCTGGATATAACGCTAGTATGTCACAGGGACGTACCCCTGATTCAACCCTTGATGCTTGACATCTGTCAAGTAGTATGAAGTGCTAATTGGACAAAAAACAAACAACTAAATTACTGCAGTGAGAATTGAACTTGTGTTATTTCTAAGCACCAAATAAATATGTCAATATTCATCACTGCCCATGAACAGAAGAAAATAAGTTACGATCAGACCAGCTACTTTGGGCTACAAATAATTTTATAATTTGCGATGAATAATGGCTATTTCTGAACATAATTGTACAACACTTCCCACCCAATACCTCCTGCCCATCATTCTTGGAAATAATTTAAAGCCAACTTTCCAGCACCAAGGTCAATGTTTCACATCTTGATAAATGTGTAAATCACATGACTCTTTCCCCCCAGGAAGAAAACCCAGGTCAAGGTAATGTATTGTATCAGAAGGGGGAGAGAGCTTTGCCAAATGCTGCTGTGAGCGCCAAATGTCGCCTATTCCTCCTTTGCACTTGCTCAATTTGTCAGTCATTTATCGTCCCATCCCGCTGTTCGCACATTCATCACTTACTCTGTCACTCTCACTAACTCAGTCACTCCCTCACTGTCATTTTCTCTCTTGCTCTGATTCGTCTGACTGCCGTCTCTGATATTTCTGTTAACAAAATAAAAAAATAAAGTAGGCTACCCCGGGCAGAAGGAGACATCATGCCTTTTATCATGATGATGTTGACGTAACCTCACGTTTCCAAAAGCGTGTGAACTGCTGTGTGAACCGATCTGGAGCAGATGGTAATTTACGTCATGTTGTAGTCACTGATTTGTAGTCATCAGGCAGGAAACCAGTCCACAAGGCGGAATAAGTACCCATTCATAGTACTGATTCTGCCTTGTGGTTTCCTGCCAGATGATTACAAATCATTGACTACAACAACATGACGAAAGTTACCATCTGCTCCCGACCGGATCATAAACCTGAAATGGAATGCTGCGCAGGCTAATGATGACGGTAACAATAACCGCACTGCTACCGACTAATAGACACACAAAGTCACATGCTGCCGCGGTTAGCACCTCTCAAAAAGACGTGGTGACCTTTCACACAGCCGTACTAAACCCAGGATGTCAGGTCAAGTCTGTGGTCTGCACACAACCTTGTTGAAAACACTGTCATTTTGTCAAACCCTCAGTGAAAACTCAGTGTAAGCACATCTATTCCAAAGAGCAGTTTTGCTTGGTTGGTAAATAGCTGAAGAAATAAATCACATCGATTGCGGGTATGGTTTAATTTTGGTGTTACTGTGTGCCAGTGTGGACAGCTCCTATCCAGTTGACTTATAGCCTGCCCCAGCCAGTGTGATTTGGCAGAGGGAGAGTGTAGTGCCCGAGATTACAGCTTAGGCAAATGGCACCGGGTGAAAAAGATTGGTTACAAAATTAACCCTAAAATTAACCCGGGTGGCTGTGGCTCAGGAGGTAGAGCAGGTCGTCCAATGATCCATGGGTCGGCAGTTCGAATCCCGGCTCCTTCTGTCTACATGTCGAAGTGTCCTTGGGCAAGACACCTAACCCCAAATTGCTCCCGATGTGCTGGTTGTGCCTTGCATGGTTTCTGCCGCAATCGGTGTATGAATGTGTGTGTGAATGGGTGAATGCAATGCACTGTAAAGCGCGCCTTGGATAAAGGCGCTATATAAATGCACCATTTACCATTTTAACCCTAACCCTACAAAAATTTTAAATACATAAAAGAAATCACACAAATGAATGTTTCTCCAATTGAAAAAAGTCTCATCGTCAAAAGTCTTCTAAGCTAGCAGAGAGAAATTAAGAATGCTGCCTTACCTGCCAGAATATAGTGTCTATCGTGCTTCCGAGGAAGCCCTCCCGCGTTTCAGACGACAGGACTTTGGGCCCAAGGATCGTCATGAACTCGTCAAAATCCACCTGTCCGTCACCTAAACAAAAACAATGTACAGAAGATTACAAAACAAGACCCACAACGTTTTCAATGACCATATCCACACATCAGCCATTTTGCTCTTATTACTTGCGCAAGCAGAGCGTGCACGTATTGTGGTCGGCTGGACCGGAAGTGGTATGCATGGTACGCCTCGTATGTGGGGGGCGGGGGACTGTTCGTAGGGTTGGGTAGCTTTTCAAAGTAAGATCTGCCGTATCTGCGCTGGCACAACTAGCTTCTATTTTGAAAGAAAATCCTGGCACCGATTGTGTTAATCATGGGTGGCAGCATTTGTTTCCCCAGGAGCCACAATGACTTTGATGAAGTGATTGAAGGGCCACACATTGGACTATTAAATGTAAACTTGAAACACAATCATGCAGTAGTGCTGATATGTTAAAACGGCACTATTTTGATGGACATGACAGATATGGGCCACATTGTGTGCCAGCTCAATGTGTCATGGGTTGATAAATTATTATCAGCACATCAAAAGGTGAAGTTTGCATAGTGACTCAATTTCCATATACATGTAATCCAATGCAATATGAAAATGCCATTTAGTGCAGGTGTGCTACAAACAAACATTAGTGGAAGGAGGGGAAAGGAAAGGAATAGTTAGAGAAGGCAAAGCACAGAGTTCATCATTTGGAGGATCTGCTCTCATCAGAACAAAGTGACCGTCGGAAGAGGAGACTTCACCAAAACACCCAACTCAGAGATCTGAGACACTTTGCTGGCATCAAAACGTGAGATCCCTTAACCTTGTGTTCATTCTTTACAGTGGTTTTCAACCAGTGGTCCTTGAGGGTTTTCCAGGTGGTTCCCAGCTAGACTGGGCAGAATTCCCTTTCAGGTGTTATGAACCGGTCTGGAGCGGATGCTAAAATACGTCACGTTGTAGTCAATGCAGGCAGGAAACCACAAGGAGGAATCAGTATTGTTTATGGCGGAATTCTTATTCCGCCTTGTGGTTTCCTGCCTACATTGACTACAACGTGACGTATTTTACCATCCGCTCCAGGCCGGATCATACAGTGATTTTGGAACACAGACCAGGCTTTCCTTTTTGGTGGAAAGCCTGGTGACGCGAGGTTAGTTCCCAGCTAGTTGGTAACCAAATAGACAACTCTTGAGAGCGTAAAATTAAATGTACGGGTCCACTTGGTTTTTATTTTGCGCTCTCAAGAGTCACACTATTATTAAAAATCTGCATCAAGTTTACACAACAGAAAATGTTGAAGAACTGTTATTTTGAGCATTTGCCTGTTATCTCTCCTAATGGTACAACATCAGCGTGGATAGTGGACAAAACATATGCGTTAACAAAATATTCTTTAGTTTTAGGTTTAAGAGGCTAAATGTCATTAAATGGTGGACTGTCCGTGGCTCAAATGCAGAATAAATAATGGGCCTTGATATGAAGAGGGTTGAAAACCACTGGATTAGAAAAGTTGTTTTAAGAACATTGATAAGGGTTGTTATTTCTTTTTTTTACTTGTGTCATTGTTATATCAGGTCAGTTGTGCTCAAATCCATCTTCTGTGCCTGTTACAGGACACACACACACACAGAGCCTTACAATGGACGACACACTGGCAAATGGCACCAACACCTCCTTCTCCTTAACATCCTTAGATCTGGCCCTACATATTACTATCGGCTCTATCAAGTTCAACCTGGGTCTCCCCATCAACAGCTACGTTCTGTGGCTGATACTGAGTGGAGCTGGTCGGACGATCGCCTTTATCTCAACCTGATTGCATCTGTGATCTTCTCTGCCTTGGCCGATGTCATTTACTTTGCTAATGTTCACTACATTTGCTTTTGTTGAGACTTTCTGGTTCTCTGTCCCATCGTTCCAGTGTTGTGTCTGTGTGGAGCGTTACATAGCGGTGGTTCACCCTGTGATTTTTCTCAGGTACAAAGCTCTCCGGTACAGGGTGGCCTGTTGCTGCGTTGTCTGGTCGGCGATGCTTCCAGTCAGCTTGTTAACTGCAGTTATATTCACTATGGTGTATAGCTACTACTTCTCGCTGGGCTTTTGGGTGGTGTGCATCTCTGTGGTGTGTTTCTGCTGCCTCTCGGTCCTCAGAGCTCTGAAACAGCCTGGACCAGGAGCAGGACAGAGGGACAGTGCAGGGGAGGGAAACGACCTGAAGAGAAGAGCTTTTAGAATCATTCTGATCAGCTTGGTGGTGATGTCAGTGACTATAATGAGCTGTTCCCACTGTTCTGTTTCCCATGCAGTTGTTACTACCATCGCATATATACAGTAGCAATGATTTCAACGTTTGTTCATCCATTGCTCTACCTCCACAAAGCTGGGAAACTGCCATGCTTCAAGGGACTCTGAAAGCACGATAGAGCTCTAGCACTGCGTTCACAATGGCAGACGCAAAAGATGCAACGATGCAAAGTACACAGCATAATTTGACATGTTGTTGCCTTGTAAAATTGCAGCATTACCAGGCCGTTGTGTGACACTATAGGCTCTATGCTGTATACAAAAATATTAATCCAAATCTGCCACTGTGTCAGAGATACATTTATTGAGCTATTTCACATGTTGTTGTTGTTTACTGAATTACTTGTGGTAATTAGAGATGTTGAGAATTACACTTTAATTATTGCATTATTGTTTACGTAGAGTTTTTTTTTTTTTACTGGAAAAGCATTGAGAACCACAGCCTGGAAATATTGAGAACCACTGTTCTAAATAATATGTTCATGAACTATTTTTAATTCATTCAGTTTGGTTATTCATACAATGAAACTGAACATGACGCATGTGTGACTGCCCACTGTCCTGTATAGATTGATGCCTACTGTCTATAATATAACCTGTACACTGTATGTAACAGGTGTGGCGCTATACCTATGGGTGTAAGTGAAATAGCTTTTGGCACTGCGTTTGTTTGTTAAAAGGATAAAGCTCTATATTCTGATATACTCATTGTAAAAGAGTGTTTGTTTCAGTCACGGGGGTCTCTGTTAAATAAACAATATCATAAGATTTAGTGTCCATCCAGGATATGCCATTTTTATACCACAGCTTAAGGTTAGCAGTTAGCACTTTCAATATCAAATGACACTGATCGTCCTCTGTAGCGCTTTTTATACTCATGCCATCTGGACAAAGATACAGAACCTTGCCATGGAAAAAGGTCAGTGTCAGTAGGAGTTTTGTCCCCTCAGCCATCGCGGCATTACCGGTATACAAACTTGTTTCATGTTTCAGTATCGTCTTGGTGTTATGTGCTGTGTTGTTTTGATGTGGGTGTTTGAACAAAAACTGTGAAGATGAATATCCTTCGGGTCCATTAAAGATTATTATTAGCTTGGTGTGTGGGTTCTACCCCATTTAACCTTAGAGGTTGCGGTGACAGCAGCTCCAATGAGTCTCGCTTCAGTTCAAACATGTTGATGTCCGGGCAAGAAATTTGCATGAACATCCATCAGTGGTCGTTTCTGCATCATTGAGCACCACGCATTATTTGAATGTCACACACAGGCCTATTTTACACGCAGGCCTATTTTAGCATAATGAACATAATTATAAAAGAACATTGGAACACCCAAAAATAAAATTGAAGAGTAGAAAAACTCAACAGAGAGGTTATTATGGCCCCATTTAAAATATAGTGAAAAGAGGCTCACTCATTTGTAGCACAAAGTGCCTGATCAATGGGTCATTCGAAGCAGTGACTCCCACTTTTTATATACCTGTACCTGTATATTGGAGCATGGCTATACCAAGAACAACGGGTCGGTCCTCTTGGCGGATGTCTTGCAACCATTTTGTCCTCCTAGTGGGTTCTGTTTTTACCGATGGCAAACGTATACATTTTAATTCAGGATTTTTTGCCTTATTTGTTGTGCAAAATGTTACACAGCAGCTCCTCGGCATTGTCGCTCGTTGTTTTGCAATGGAGCCAAATGGGGGGAAATGGTTTGTTTTCCCCCACACCAAAACCGGTTGTGACGTTTGTAGGCGTTCCTCTTTTGTTCCGTGTGTATGTATCCATCCATCCATACATCCATACATCCATCCATCCACCTGTTAATCATAGTTACACAAGGGCCATGTGTCATGGGTAAATAAACAAGTTATCGGCAGATGTGTTGCCCGAGGTTGGGGCTACTAAGGACATTATTTGCATAAAGAGTATACATTTCCATAGAATAAAAAAAATATGAAAATGCTTTCAAGTGCATGTGTGCAACAACCAAACATTAGTGAAGGAGTAGCAGAAAAAGGAATCGTTAGAGAAGGCAAAGCACAGAGTTCATCATTTGGAGGATCTGCTCTCATCAGGAAGAAAACAACACCCAACTCTGTGATCTGAGACATTCTGATGGCATCAAAAGTTGAGATCCCTTTAACCTTGTGTTCATTATTCATTAGAATAGTTGTTTTCAGAAGAACATTGAGAAAAGTTGTTAAGAATGTTTACTAATATATTAATTAGGTCACCTGTGTTCACATCCATTTCTGTTCCGGTTACAGGACACACACAGAGCCTTAAGATGAACGACACACTGGCGAATGGCACAAACTCCTCCTTCCCCTCCACACCCTCAGATTTGCCACTACGAATTGCTATCAACTCCATCAAGCTCACCCTGGCTCTCCCCATCAACAGCTACACTCTGTGGCTGATACTGAGTGGAGCTTGTGGGACGATCGCCTCAGAGTTCTTCTATCTCAACCTGATCGTATCTGTGATCGTCTCTTCCCTGGCCTCTGTCTTGTACTTTGCATGGTTCTTCATATACAAATACATTCTGTTTAGGGTTTTTGCCATTACTTCCAGTGGTTTCTTCTGATTCTCTGTTCCATCGTTCCAGTGTTGTGTCTGTGTGGAGCGTTACATAGCGGTGGTTCACTTCTCAGGTACAAAGCTCTCCGGTACAGGGTGGCCTGTTGCTGCACTGTCTGGCTGACGGCGCTTGCATACGGCTTGTTATTTGTTACATCTGATATGTTGTATCCTTACTACATCCTGCTGGGCTTTTGGGTCGTGTGCATTTCTGTGGTGTGTTTCTGCTGCCTCTCTGTCCTCAGAGCTCTGAAACAGCCTGGACCAGGAGAAGGACAGAGGGACAGTGGCAATGACACAAAGGGAAGGGCTTTTAGAATCATTCTGACCAGCTTGGTGGTGATGTCAGTAACTATAATAAGCTATATTCCCTATGTTGTGTTTCGTATGCTGAACGTGTCCGCCCCAGCTGCTGTTCAGATCTCAATTCTAATGGCCATGATGTCAGTGCTTGTTCATCCTTTGCTCTACCTCCACAAAGCTGGGAAACTGCCATGCTTAAAGTAGTCAAGGGATGTTAAAATAATCTGTGAATAAATTCCTTACCAAGAACTGTCTTCACCAATGTGTTTTTAACACTCTTTCCTGCAGGGGGCAATAGTAGCCAATAGTGCTCCACCGCCGTCCATTGACTCCGATTGTATTGGTAGTCCGCCTTCCGACGGTCACACGCCAAGTCACGTGACCGTCAGTACAGTACAGTCACGTCTATGGGCTAGCTACGTTGGTTAGCTGTCGTCATGGTCGGTGTTGTTTACTGTGTGATGCGATCCGGAATAACAATGGGCATCCGAATATAGCGTGGTTTTCACAGGATTATGGCGCTAGGAATATGTTTTGGAAATATCAGCCGGAGGAAAAACAAGGAAGCGTTCAATTAATAGTTGATGAGGGCCGGGTGCAAAACATTGCATGTCTGGAGGGACATAGCAGCGTCCCTAGCAACCGGAGCACAACAGAGGTATGTGTAATCATTTAGCTGTTTGGATTGAATTAAAACAATTAACCCGTGGTGGATTGAGTTTGGCGACGAGGGGTAAAACACGCTAACCCGTGCACACACAGGGCATGGCGACAGGCGTGTTAAAGATGTTTCACACATCTCACAAATCCATTACAAGCATTGTTTTGTATGGAAAACACTCCTTGGGCAGAGATACCCACTTTTCCATGTCACCACCTTTACAAACACATTGGTGAAGAAATCTCTTGGCAAGGAATTTATTCACAGATTGGAATTCTTTCTGATACAATTCCCTGACTAATGGGCCTCTGAAAGCAGGATAGATCTCTTACCAGACCTGTGTGTGATACTAGGCTCTAATCCACACACAAATCTAATCCAAATCTTACACTGTGTCGGAGAAACCTATTTCAATTATTCTGATATTTGTTATGTTGTTTATTGAATTACTCTCGGTAGAGAAAACTGTATTCTGACAATTACACTGAAATTATTACGTTATTGTTCATCAGATATACATTGTTTCTCAGGCTAAATGCATGTGTATCTAACTAAAAGTGTACAACAGGTGATTTGACACCTCCTTTATGAAATTATTGGTAGAGAATATTTAACCATTGAATAATGGTACTTTCTGTCAAGACATTCTGTGCAATGATTCTTTTTCTAAGTGTTTGAGTTTGGATAAGCCATTCAGTGACTTATACGGGTGCTTCCAAAGGTGTTACACCTTCCAACTATATGAATTGATATAAATTGGCTGTCTCTCCAGCTTTCTCTCAGATTTCTGTCATTTACATTTCCATGCTTGGTTGCACACACTGAGCTATATTCCACAGCATTTGATAGGCTTCCTGTGTTATTTCCCCAATACATAACTGTATAACAGAAATATATACTGTATAACTGCATAACAGAAATAAGATCACACAACACAGGATTAAAACCGGTAATATTCTTCTTTTTAACATTGCGGATCAGGATATGTTTGACTCTTGTAGTTGTTTGTTCTCTTACCACAGTGTGCTTACTGTTTCAGTGCCTCTGGAGTTTCTTTTGTGTGTTTTTGTAGAAGTGGATTGGGGAAGTGATAAAAAAGTAATTGTTATGAGGGTAAACTTCTCTCTCTCACACACACACAAGCACGTACGCACGCACGTTGCACGCACGCACACAAATGATGATTGATTGCATGTGTGTTACTATGGGACTGCACTCTGAATGAAGATGTATGAGCTGTATTATGCTACGCGTATATGTACAGTATGGGCTTTTGGAGAGAAAGTCTGCACAGTGATCTACATGATTGAATGTCTTTTGATGTGTGCACAGGTTTTAATGTATGGCAGGATTCCAGCTCTCTGCGTGGTACTGTAACACATAGCTTGTTGATATGCATTGCACACACACACACACACACACGCACACGCACACAGAGAGAAATAAACACTGCATGGTTCTCTGACACAGTCTGAAAAGAACATGCAATAACTCGAGATCACCCATGCATGTTTTGCCATTTACTACCGATTTACTACAGCCTTATATACAGTAGCGGTTGGCAGATCAGACCAATTGAGTGCAGTGACCTGGTTCTGCGGTTCTGCTCAGGTGTGTGATGTTTCTGCCTGCAGACTACTGTGTAGGGTTACAGATTCGGTATGCATGTGTGTGCACAGTGCACACACCGCCTCTCCTATAGAAGCGGATGGGAGGCGGTAATGAGAACTGGATGTTCCGTACCACTGCTGACCTGTTACCTGGACCTGTTTGGTGAATGAACATTTTCAACAAACCCATTTCTAGCTGCTTTCACCGCACTTCTGAGGAGGATGTAGTGTAGTGGTTTTCTCCTCCTTACTCCTAGACGCATGAGCCTTATAATGCTGCACACCTACTGACATCTAAATTCAGTGAGTTGTTGACTAAGCACTTCCTAATCACTGAGAAAACCATTTTCGCATATCCAAAAATCAATACCACTAAATGAAAATAAAAATATTTGACTTTTTTATCAGACTAGCAGTTTGAACGACTGTTGCTGCTGCTTAATTAAGCTTCTGTCGATAAGCAGGGAAAGTGTTACTGCATTGTAGGTAACACCTTTCTCAGAAACACTTGATTAAAATCACCAATTGTCGCCAATTACGACAAAGACAGCCTCTGGGTGTTTATTTCCAGTGACACATGTTCCTGTGTACCTCTTTCGTTTCCCAAATAAGTGCTTCGTGTGTGTGTGCATGTGCGTGTGCGTGTGTGTGAGAAGCTAAACTCTGACCAATCGGCATAAAACTTCACTCTCCC
>OOFJ01138689.1:0-12108 GCA_900323375.1 Benthosema glaciale
CGCCGCTCCTGCTGTCGCGCCCGCCGTCTCTCCGGCTGTCTTCCCTGCCGTCATCTCTCCTGCCGCTGCTCCCGGCTTTTTCCCGCAAAGATCCCTGGGGACCGCGGTCCCCGCTATGGCTTCAGGGACCCCGTTCATCCCAGCCGCCGCAGCTATTCCTCTGAGCCTCCGCAACCAGATCATTGCAGGTAATGACATTAACTTTGTTAAAATCCTGTGCGCCTCAGACTTGGCGGATAAGCGTATCGTAGACTGCGGTGACGTTACCTTCACTCTTAAAGAGAGTGACCCGCGTTTGCTGAAGAGCCTGACTCTGGCGGAGTTTAATGTGGCGTTTGGGGTTTTCAGGGATGTTTTGTGTGAGCATTTCCCCGATAGGAGAATTGAACTGGACACTTATTTCGCTATAATCTCCGACTTAGCGCTGTCTTACGGCGGAACGCTCTTCTATGAGTATCATAAATCTTTTTCTAGCAAGGCTGCCTTGTATCTGCAAAGATTTAATGTTCGCCTAGACTGGTCCGTGATGGACCTGGAACTCTTTAGTAGGCATTTCACGGGTCACCAGTCCCTGTCCTGCTCCATCTGTGGTTCCTTCACCCACTCTGCCAACTTATGCCCCCGAGCAGCGTTTAAGGCTTCTCATCCCAGCATGGCCGCCCCTTTCCGATCCGACAAGGAGGTGAAATCACGTTTGCCTAACGGGCCCGTGCCTATTTGTATTAACTTTAATGAATCTGTTTGTTCTTATTCTAACTGCCGATTTATGCACATTTGCAGCCTGTGCAAAGACGGCCACCCAAGGGCAGTGTGCCCGCGCCGGTCCCGCCCGGCCCAGGGGAAAAAGAAATAAAGCACCCGTCAACCCCGATCAACGTCCCCAAACTGTCTCATTGCCTATCCATGCATCCTAACAAATGCTTTGTGAACTACCTGCTTACTGGTCTAGTGCAGGGTTTTGTAGCAGGCCTATGTTATTTGCCAAATGTCACCTTCGTGTGTAAAAATCTTCTCTCGGCTCTCAGAGAGCCAGATGTGGTTGATAGTCTAATTGAAAAGGAGTTGAAAAAGGGTTTTGTAATTGGTCCTTTTAATAAGGCTCCGTTTCCTATTTTTAGGATAAGCCCTATAGGAGTTGCGACGCGCAAGTACTCGGGGAAAAAGAGGCTGATTGTTGATCTGTCGGCTCCACATAATGATTCTAGCCACCCCAGCATCAATAGTCTAATTCCGCTCGAGCAGTTCTCTCTGTTCTATGCAACTATTGACAACGCAATTAGGTTCATTAAACAGGCAGGCAAAGGCGCATGGCTGGGAAAGGCCGATATTTCGGATGCTTTTAAGGTTATGCCCCTCCACCCCTCCCAATGGCATCTCTTTGGGATTAAATGGAAGTCCAAATTTTATTTTGCTGTCCGTTTAACGTTTGGCTGTCGCAGTAGTCCTCGTATTTTTGACACCCTGTCTGAGGCACTGTGTTGGATTCTGTTGAATCGTTGCCGACTGCCTTTCGTGTTGCACTTGCTGGACGATTTTCTGGTGGTAGATTTCCCTAAATCCGATCCTGCGAGGTGTATTAATGCCGTCCGGGGCCTTTTCGGTCGTCTAAATGTGCCTCTTTCTGAGGAAAAAACAGTGGGGCCTACAACGAAATTGGAGTTTCTGGGCATTATGTTGGACAGCGATTTAATGCAGGCCTCTCTTCCCTCCGAGAAACTCGACCGTGTCCGGGGAATCATGTCGTCTTTTTTGTCTACTGATAAAAGTATTTCTAAACAGGAATTGCTCTCGTTGTTGGGGCACTTTAATTACGCCATGCGCATTATTCCCCAGGGGCGCGCTTTCATCGCCAGATTGCTTGATCTCGCCAGGTCCGTGCCGGGTCTGCATGATGCAATTCATTTGGATGAAGGCTGCCGTTCGGATTTGCATTTTTGGTCGCTACTGTTAAATGACTGGAACGGCATTTCTTTCTTTTATAATGATGAGATCGAAACTTCCCTTTCCTTGGCGTTTTTTACGGACGCAGCTCCCTCGTGCGGTTTTGGGGGTGTACTTGATGGGGAATGGTTCGCCGACAAATGGCCTGTTGAGATTACTTCTCTGCCAGATGATATTAAATCTACTGCTCTTTTTGAGATTTATCCTATCGCGGTGGCATGCGTTTTGTGGGGGAAATCCTGGAATAGGAAACGGATCACAGTGTTTTGCGATAATGATGCGGCAGTGCACATTATCAATAAAGGTCGCTCTTCTGTTCCGGCCATCAATAGATTAATTAGGCGCATAACCTGGATTTGCGTCATGAATAATTTCATTCTGAGAGCTACTTTTATTCCAGGTCTGGACAACACCATGGCTGATGCATTGTCCCGTTTTAAATTTCAGGAGTTTCATGTTCTGTGCCCAGGGGCAATGCCGACGGGTTTGAAGTGCCCAACGTTCAGTCAGATGGTGCTAGACTAAATTTTCCTCCCTTGTCCTCTTATCTTATGGCAGCAGCCAACTATATGAGGTTAGGCTTGGCAAGTTCGACATTAAAAGCCTATGACTCTGCATGGTCCCACTTTTCTTCTTTTTGTTTTTCTCTCTGTGTTACGCCTCTCCCGGTCAACATTTCTATTGTATGCGCCTTTATGGTTCACTGTTTTGAATGTCGTAAAGTTCAGCCCTCGTCCATCAAGGGCTTTATAGCTGGAATTCAGTTCCATCTCCGCTGCAGGGATCCCACTGTGAGTAGTCTTCTCGGTAACCCTTCTGTTCGTCTCCTCCTCAATGGTTTTAAAAAACAGAACCCGGGGGTTAAGGATAAACGCCTTCCTATTACTCTTCCGGTGCTTACTAAATTGGTGCTCAAACTCCGCCAAGGTTTTTTCACCCCCTATATTGATCTCTTATTAGAGTCAGTTTTTCTCACCGTTTTTTATGGTTTTCTGAGATGTGGTGAATTCTGCTCTAGTACTGCTTCATTTAATCCCTCGCATGATCTGTCTATTTCTGACCTGGGTTTTTATGCTCACCATTTCTCAATTTTCTTAAAGCACTCAAAGTCAGACTCTTTTAGTCAAGGCGTGTCTGTGATAATTACAGAAACTAACACTGATCTTTGTCCTTTCTCCTCTATGTCTCGCTATCTGCGTTCCCGTCCTTCTGCAATTGCCACTGAGCCCCTGTTCATGACGGATTCTGGGAGAGTGATGTCCGGTCCTTGGTTCTGCAAGAGGCTGCGTCTTCTGTGCCAGGGCTGCGGGCTTCCTCCTGAGCTCTACACCTCTCACTCCTTCAGAATCGGCGCAGCTACCGCAGCTGCATCGAAAGTTCCAATTTCCACCCTCAAAGCCATGGGCCGGTGGTCCTCTGCAGCTTATGAAAGCTACGTTAGGCTAGATGTGAAGGACATTTTGCAGGCCCAGAAGTTAATGAGTTGTGAATAATCTGTTACCTCCTTTTTTCCTTATGCTTATACTCTACACTAGTATAATAAATTCTTAAACTGCATTCTGCATGCTTATTGCTAAACTGTGCTGCTTCAAGGGTTTAGTTTTACCTGCTGCTTTGCTATATATGCAGATTATTCTGAATCATTGGCTATACTGCATTCTGTTACTTGCTAATCTGTGATTGCCGCAGAGTATTTATACTCTTAATTGCCATTCTGCATGGCTTGCAAAAAATGTGCTGCTCCAGGTGGTAGGCTACTGGGTACTGATTTCAGATATTAGTATAATGTCAACTGTTGAACACATTGTCCTAGTTATCACATAATGCTAGTATGACCAATGTCTGATCCTAGCCCACACCTTTCTTCTCTGCGTGGAACGGATATCGGTATGGTCTTCCTGATTTTCGGGAATCGGCAGGTGCTCTGTTGAACACGTTGACATAGTTATCACGTAATGCTAGTATGGCCAATGTCTGATCCTAGCCCACACCTTTCTTCTCTGCGTGGAATGGATATTGGTATGGCCTTCCTGTTTCAGGAAGCAGCAGGCGCTCTGTTGTACACATTTATAGCTTACGGTTGGTACTGAATGATCTGCTTTTGTTGGGGGATTCGGATGTTTTGTGCTGTGTTGGGGGATTCGGAGTCCCTATGGGACTGTTACGCTTGATCCGAGTACCTAAAAAGCAGATCCAATTCATCGACCAAACCATAATAAATATATTGCTCATTTTATATTCAATAAATATATTTATCATATCAATTATTGAGTTGTCTTGACTGAAATGAGCATCACGTCTGTCGTAGACATGCGCGAAGTAAGTTCAGTCAGGAAACCTCAGTGCAGTTGCTGCCGGCCATTAATTGGGCCGCCGCAGCATCCCCATTCACATGGTTCACTCAGCCAATCACACCCTCTCTCCATCTTCATACCGGCTATTTAAACTAGAAGTTCTGCACTGCTCATCCTGCTTGCTTGCTGCTGCTATTCTGATGCGCTGCCGTTGCCTCTCGTTTGCTGCTCACCCACCTCCACCCCAGCTACCACCTGTCGTTTTGGATCTACTGTTTAGGTACGGGGGATTCGGAGTCCCTATGGGACTGTTACGCTTGATCCGAGTACCTAAAAAGCAGATCCAATTCATCGCCAAATCATAATAAATATATTGCTCATTTTATATTCAATAAATATATTTATCATATCAATTCTTGAGTTGTCTTGATTGAACTGGTCAAATATCAGCCAAATCAAGTCGAGTCACACAAAGTGAAGGCCACTCTTATCGTTATACCTCATCATACATCATTTCATGAACACCTGCATTTATGTGATTGGATAGCCGATTTGCTCGTCTACATATGACATACATTTTCCCCTTCATTGTCAACGGCATTTAATGTTTGTGTTGCCACAAATCTACCTCATATTTGAGGCACATGTGACCTAATTTCTCCTTTCATTGCCAAATGCAAATATGACACGTGTGGGGACAAAAGCTGTACAGTATATACATTCAGTAGGAAAGAAAAAAGAGTCAAAAAGAGTCACCAGTTCAAATATGATTATTCTGGGTGGTCACAAACGGTTGAGGATCACTGTCCTTTTCTAAGGGGCTTGATCATTATGAAAATAAATGAAAGTGTTTCTTTATTATTCCATCAATAGTAAAATGATCGATAGAATATACACGCCACATTTTCAAACAGCAGTATTAATGTCGATGCCGTGCATTACTTTGAATATCCAGTTGATGGTGCTATATGTGAGGGCATTATAGCAAAAGGGCCACTGATGACGTTTTGTCTCATAAAGACCCGTCATGGTATCCTCACTTTCCTGCCCTCACTTGTATCTTCAATATAACTGTGTACTTTGCTCAGCCAATCAAATCATCACTATCATGGGATGATCAGCCAATCACAAGCCAATGTTTGTGTGTTCACACAAACTTGCAAACTGAGCATAAGAGGGGCTATAGCGCAACGCAAAAAAGGTGGAAAAAACTATCTCCAGAACACACTTTGAGAACCACTGCTGTACAGTAGGCTATATTGGGGTAATGCATTTCACCTACTCCAGGACTGTGTTTAGAAATGTGCACAGTCACCAATGTGACAGGAGGGTCTGAGAGAGGGAGAGGCTGTAATTCTAAAGCCAACAGAATTTCAATGTTATATTTCACAACGCTTATGAACACCACAGCTTCAGAAACCAGATCATTATATTTCACAATGCTTATGGACACCACAGCTTCAGAAACCACATAATTTAGTAGTTAACACAATATTTGCCAGACACGCAAAGTCTCGGGATTCGTGCTCGCAAAACCGCCTTTGCCAACACGAGATCTCTCGGCTTTGTTTAATTTAATCCAGAATTAAGAGTATTTTGTTCACCGTTTGTAGCAGCCATCGTTATAGGCCATGGTGTGTAGTCATGGAATATCCAAAATCTTCTCGTGCATGCACGTGCATGCGATCTAAAGCATAATACAGCATATACTGTAAACTGCATTGCAAATGCATTCTGAATGCATTTCCCTTGACCTATGGCACTTAACTGCATCATAGAGGTAACACTTGTTCAGTACTCACAGCTAGAAGGTCCTGGGTTTCCCGCTAGGGACGCTGTGGGTGCTGGCGGCGTGTCTCCTCCTCCGCGCCATCAGTGCCCATACCCCAGGCGGGGTTGGCGAAAGGGCCTGATGGAGGGGAAAGAAACTGGTCAGAATAACGTGTTCCTTCCACATGCTACGTCCAGCCAGGGAAACTCCCCTCTGTCAGGTGAAAAGAAGCAGCGTGGACTCCTCATGCATAGAAGGAAGCATGAGGCCAGACGGCTGCCTCACGTTACCGCCTATCATATCGGCATGGAATCGGTTAATCTTGCAATAGTGAACTAAACTAAACTGTCTTCGTTTTATATTTTGTGCTCTGTATTTGGCTACATTGAAATGAGAGTCCTGCTCCCAGTTGTGCTCAGAGTTTAAATAAAGGTTATGATGATGATGAAACCAGGCATGGTCACACTGTAATGGTGTTTGCAACGAGCGAGAACAATATTTGTCTATGCTTTTTGCACAGCTCTGCTGCATGTCTTTTTATATAGCCTATCTTACGACCCCCTGTCTAGGGTAGGGGGAGTCTGGGGGACAGAACATAATGAGACAGATTTTACAACAAAAAAAATGTTTTTATCATCTCTGGTTTTGTGTTGACAGAGATTAAATATTTTCAATTAACATGAATGGCTTCAGGGTGTCAGTTTACATTTGAAAAACCTTCCAACTAGGAAAACAAAAATGACCTCTAATTAAAAGTCTCACCAAATGAAAAATAAAATCATACTAATCCAACTATCCTAACAAAAAAAAAAGTACAATGAAATAGGAGACCAAACAAAACTACCAAACACCCTTACGGGGTGGAAAAGCAGGGCGTAACATTAAATAGGAAAATACAAAAGTACAATAAATAACTTAGGATCTGACTGGGAAAAGAACCAATAGTATATCAAAGTACTTAATATAAAGTCAGAATTAACATAAAACAAAGATAACCAAAAGATAACTTACTCAAAGGACTGAAGACAAAACGTACTTAGGGAAACATCTACCTATAAGCAAACAAACTAAAGAAACAAAATACCAAAGCAATTAAACAAACAGAAAGGACAGCATGGGTAGAGGACAGAGGGAGGGAGGGAGTCTCTGCTGCAGGAATAAGTTGTCATCCTCACAGCAGTTAATGGGACAGACTGATTTCCTTTATAGAGAACCACTCAGCCAATCGTGACCAGGGCGTGGACGTGAAGAGTAAATGAGGAGGGAGGGGCAGGACCTGTCAATCTGTAGCACCATCTGCATTCAATCAGCCACCTGTCTCAGACTATAGCAATCAGCACCACACCCGTTCCACACTTCTCTCTGCATTCACCTCTATTCCAGTCACCACCTTAGGCCTCATACACATCTAGGACTCACTGAATCTTCCGTGAATCCTACAACAGGTGGAGCTGTTGCAAGCTCCCAATTAATTTGCAATGGGAGTCACATGGTTTGAAGACTCGAAAGGTGAGCCATGCGGGGGAGGAGGGCAGGAGAAACACATGGCTCACCTTTGAGTCTTCAAACCATGTGACTCCCATTGGAAATTAATTGGGAGCTTGCGACAGCTCCCCCTGTTGTAGGATCCATGGCAGATTCAGTGAATCCTAGATGTGAAGGAGGCCTCAGTTCACACCAGGAACTCACTCAGAGCTCACAATGCATTTCCAATGGGAGTCACATGATTTGAAGACTCAAGACTCAAGACACTAGTTTGCGTCTTCAAATCATGTGAGCTGAGCCCATGAAGGCCCCAGGCCAGCCCCGAGGACTATTGTGCTTCAAAAAATGAAAATAATAGTTGAGCTGATTGTTATTCAGCATACATACGTGTCAAAAGTGAAATGTCATTCTCAACATAATGTCATGCAGTGCTGTACTTTATCCCACGATTTTGTAACCCATTTTTCACCCCTGTGTCAATTATCTAATGTGATCCTGGGCTCTACACACCCTCCACCAACCTGGGGGGGCAGCGGTCTGACCTCATGCTTCCATCTATGCATGAGGAGTCCAAGCTGCTTCTTTTCACCTGACAGAGGGGACTTTCCCCGGCCGGACGTAGCGTGTGGAAGGAACACGTTATTCTGACCAGTTTCTTTCCCCTCCATCAGGCGCCCTGGCTGGCCAAGGGGAGGCAGTTTAGAGACCAAGATTACGGCATGTTTTTTGTGAGGTATACCTACCCTAGGGGGACACGGGGAGAACATGCAAACTCCACACAGAAAGGCCCTTTCGCCAACCCCGCCTGGGGTATGGGCACTGATGACGCGGAGGAGGAGACACGCCGCCAGCACCCACAGCGTCCCTAGCGGGAATCGAACCCAGGACCTTCTAGCTGTGAGTACTGAACAAGTGTTACCTCTATGATGTAGTTAAGTGCCATAGGCACTGAAATGCATTTCATTTAGAATGCATTTGCAATGCAGTTTACTGTATATGCTGCACATTTATAGCTTTTACTGAAAAGTGGCTGAGTCAGTAGAAAGTCTACATAACGCAAGCTGTAAGTCTTTCCTGTCATTCTAATGCTAAAGGGAAAAACAAATACCTGTTTTTTTTCCCACTGGGTTCATAACTTACTGGACCTGGTTCTTTTTTTGGGAGATGTCTAGTTATTCTCAGCATGGGGAGAACCCCAGGGGTCCTTGATGGGGTCCCAGGGAGTTCCCATGTTAAATGATTGATAGTTCATCTTCACCAATGTTACATATCGTTGTTGTCAGGAGGAAACCACCAAACTTATAAATGAATGAATGAATGAATGAATGAATGAATGAATGAATGAATGAATGAATAAATAAATAAATAAATAAATAAATAAATAAATAAATAAATAAATAAATAAATAAATAAATAAATATACAAACTCTTAACTCCATTGCAAACATATTGACAATATATAAAGTCACAACACCAACCTTGATGAGACAGTATTGCATCGTTTAAAAAAGGGTTTCTTCATTTCCTGAAAAATGAACATTTTTTGGAGTTAAAGAGCTGGTTTCTCGCTGACAGCAGTTATCACATGTACGACTAACACTACAAACGCGCGCAACACAACGCACACACGCACGCACACTTCAACATCCAATTAAACACGAACCTCGGTGACCGTGCTCAAGAAGAGGTAGGGTCAGCTCAGCGGTCATCATTTGCATGTTCAGACGGGTCAGTGGAGCGTCAAGGAGCTGTCTGCCCGTAGAGGACTAGGGCATGACACACCGCGGTACCCTGACAGACCACGTCCTGCTGCCACGCTCACTGCTGTGTACCCTGACTCAGCCTGATCTCAAGGAGAGTTGCACAAATTCAAATTAAGGTCAACACATTATCTGAAGAACGAGTCACTTTTTTTTCTTTTTTTTTTTCTTTTTTAAAGCCCACACAGTCAAATCCCCAGTGATAATTTAACTGTCCACATGTAACCAATTAAATGAACCCGCAGACAGACAGGTTACAAATCTATCTTTTGTGGCCAACATAATCTGCATCCATGAGAATTTAAAGGACATAACATATTGTGTAAAACAAACGGCAGAACTTGCTACTATTATAGTCTAGTTGGACTCCCCCCCCCTATGAGAACAGACAAAGAACTATCTAGCCTCGGAAACCCAGACTTTTATTTCCAGGGAGGAAAAGAAAAGTCTGGGTCCAACAGCACCTATTTTTGGCATGCAGTTATGCTGCGCATCCCTCACTCTTTGCTGATTTCTGATCGCCTAGACCTTATTAAATTGACACAGACACGCACACACGCCACGTCCACACACGCCTCTCCCTCTCTATCACTAATAATTAATTAGTATAATGGCGCAAGAACTGTCTTACTAAGATGGCTGACCATGCCTGGACACTATCAAAGTTATTTTTAGACTAGTCAATAAATACATGTATGCATCCTACCCACTGAGCACGCTATTAGACGTCTATATACAAACATATATAAATGGCCATCTAAAAATGGTTTATAAATGGTCTCAAAATTTTTAGTGTTTTTAGCGGCCTAGGCTTAGATTAGATGTTGACAAAAACGTTGTTTCAGCGTCTATATATATAGACGGTCTATATGTTGACGCTTAAAAAAACTGCTAATCAACGTCTATGCTAAGCTTAGTCCACTAAATAACTTTCATTTTTAGACCAGGCAGTTAACTGGTATTCCATTTTTTTAGAAGGACGCCAAATATTGCTCAGTGGGTATGGGAGAGAGAGAGGAAAAAGCTGGGAGAGGGAGAAACAGAATGATTGAGAAGGAGAAAGAGATCAGCTCAAGGACAAAGGAACTTCGACTAGATTACATTTGTTACACTTCATTAATCTCTCCAGAGGGAAACTGCAAGAGTCAGTCAGTCGCCCTGCCTGCAGAAAACAGACAACAGTAAATACCATGACAGACACACACCACTGCTGTTCATTGTGCAGAGCCAGAGGAGACATGTCCAACTCAGTGAAATTACACTGACTGAAGAGATCTGAAGAGTCCTCATTAAAAAACCCTCAAATACTTTAGAAGAAAAATAAGGTGTGACACAGAGTTCACTTTTCCAAAACACTAATGTCCAAAACACTAATGTCGCATCAGTAGATCAATGTGAAAGACGCCCCGCACTCCTCACCTTGTAAGCCAAGTCATAATGATCTCTGCTCCAAACTTCATATATTTTGGAGTGAATATATATCCTGTAGCCTACAAGTTTTTGGGTTTCGAAATACAGACACACCCCCTAATAGCGATGTTCGGGCTCACAGTGCTTGCTGTACTCGTCGGAATCGGATCAACTCCACCCAACATGATCAGAGAATTTGAATATTAGCTGCATAATTCTCTATGGGCTTTTTCTACCTGTAGAAACACCACAGCTAATCCGCTATGCCCTTATATAGGCAGTGTAGCGAGCAAATACCTGCACTGCTTTTTTGACGTTTCTCACTGCCTACATAAGGTAACAGGCGAGAGTAGCGCAAACCGTTGAATAATTCTTTCACAGTGAACATTATAATCATTGCTCCTGGGGTTCCCTCCCTGGTACGAAACGTTTTGAGATGGGGGTCGGTGTACAAATGCAGATCATTTTAGAGGCCCTTGGCATGAAAAAGCTTGAGCGCCACTCAAACCTGTCAGGATGGAGAAGACATTTTGTAGAATGTGGTCTCAGGTCTTAATGACTTGATAATCCACATATTAATATTCTATCATATGAGACAAGTTACACAAATTATTATTTAATCATTTACATATTGAAAGTTCTTTTTTTTTTTAATCACATTGAATCCAATATAATATTATTTAGTCAGAAGTTCTTGTCTTGTAAATACTTTTCATTATTGGTTCGATATAAAACACACTAGCACAAGTTTGTGAAAATAGCAGATCTGCAGGATTGACACATGAGCTTCATAAGCGCCATATTCATAAAGTTCTGCCATGTTCTGCTGCCACCGTTGTCATATTAATATGCTTATTCAGTTGCCTGTGAGAGGCCTGTCTGGGGTATAGGTCACCTTCAGGCTCCACAGTAGCACCCTCATGGGGTTAGCGTTAGCCGTTGATCTATACCTATATGACAAAAGGCTCTCTGAGGTGTTAACCGTGAAGGTAAATTATGTTGTTCCACTATGAAGACCGTATGTCTTGAGTTTCAGTTGGGTGCCAATTGGCCGCGCCTCTGTTCCCTAGCCATTATTCTGTAAACTGTTTTTTAGTCTCACTGAAAATGTGAAATTGTGTCATTATTGTCTGGCTGCTATACGGCTGTCAATCACGTCACTCCTGGTGTGGCTGCGAGAGTGGCTGCTGTATTTTCTGCTCTGTAAATATACAACACTAATAATCTAGATCAGGGGTTTTCAACCCATGGGTCGTGACATTCTTTTTTGGGGGTCCCCAGACTTTTTTTTCCTTTTTTTTTTTAGAATAGCTGGAAAATGGAAATTGAGAGTCTATACATAGTACACAAAGTGCATGCATACACTTTCCTTAATGATTGTATCTGGTTTCAGTATGTATTTATGATATATTTTCTCTATTATTAAGGTTATTGTCAATTTGTATTG
>OOFJ01138692.1:12451-26169 GCA_900323375.1 Benthosema glaciale
TGGAGAGTATGCACGTGACATCATCGTACCCATAAGTTATGCGGGAACGCCCACTGAGTGGCAAAAACCTACTTTCTGGACAGCCCATACACCCAAACAGAAAAGTCCTATCTGATTGCATTAAAAATGTTAAACTCACCAACATTGCAGCTGTACGGAAAGCTTGAATTATTCTCTTTCGATCTGCAAAGATTTTGTTTCATAAAAATCCACCATAGAAACATTATGAGCTACTTTCTGTCAAGTGTCAGAGTTTGGAAGCACTCGTTATCTGTAAAGCAACCTCCTGCTGCATCCTGCATTATGTGCAAATTAAAAACAGGTGGTACGTATGGGTTGTTGAGTGATAGTTACTAAGCACTTCCAAACTGCAGGACTTCATCATCTGCAAGGAATGCCTTGACAGGGTGTAGCTCATGACATGTCTACAGTGGATTTGTATTAAACAAACACATTGCCGGTAGAAAGAGGATAATTCAAGCTTTCCGTACAGCTACAATGTTGGTGAGTTTAACGTTATTTGATACAATTAGATAGGATTTTTCAGTTTGGATGAATGGGCTGTCTATGGAAAGTTGCCATTCAGTCTAGTTGAGGGGCTCTATTAAATAAAACGAGAAAGATCTCAAATTAGAGTCCCACAACAATTAAATGTAATTGTCCTTTTGGCAAGATGAACACACACAATACACCTGAATACTAATGTAAAATTGAGAGAGAGAGTTATTTTCCTATTGTTTTTTACCAGCTGCTTATAAAGCAAGCTAGCTGGTATAACATCACCTATCAAACTTCTGACCCTAGAACGACTCCCTAGTCATACTGAATACCTAGTTCTGATTGCCGATTGGCTGGCTCATCTTTTTAACCCATTTAGACCTGAAGCCGATTCTAAAAACGTCTCCTAAAAACCTAACCTAAGGTACCGGTATTCTGAAAACATAAAAAGAATTATGTTGATATGAGACACAGAGGTGTATGCAACGCGTAGAGCGCGCCAGCACAATTCTGGCTGGTTTTTAATTGGAGTTTTTTTTTCAATTCTTGTTTATTTATCTTCACTTACATTTGGTTTGTGGTTGTTTGAATAGGATGGGTCAGAAGAAGAAACATGTACAGTACAGTACAGTACATAGTAGTAGTAGCCTACGGACAGGTCTGTCTTCAGCACCTGTAAACTAGGTCAGCAGTCATAAAACACTGTCACCAACCATGTGCTCTCTTATTGAAGACGTGTGATTGTGACATTTTCAGGTAAACACAAGAGAATCTGTGGACGGTGATGACTAATGACCTTTCGGCCTTACATATTTTCACTGGTTCATCTTGATTTTCATTTTCAATTTCGTTTTTTCATTATAGAGGCTATTCATGTTGATTTGACTTCAGGAAGGCAGAATGATTTCAGGAAAGAACATGGCTTGCTTTAGGGGATCTGAAGCAAACACAGAACAAATATTTTGATAGACAAAAATATCCCACACACTGCTCTTGCTTCCATTTCTATTTTGACGAGAGCACAGAAACAACTTCCATACTCCCCCATATGGTCTAATACAGCAAAAAAAAGAAGAAAAAAGACACACTGGAAAAAGGAGAGGAGGCTCCTGCATTTAAACATTGGCTAAATTACTGCAAATGTAATGTACTGTAAATTTCAACTTGAGAGGTACTTTTAAAAAAGAGAGAGAGAAAGAGACAATTTGAAACAGAAGTGTGGCTTTTATGATTGTGACACATTTCCCCAGAACATGGATGCATTTCAGAATGTGCAAAATCATATCTGCTCTTCAATGGAAATCAAGTACATTTTCTACATCTAAATTGGTAGAAATATAATGGTATTGGTAATAAAGGTTTAGGTGATACCGTATTTTGAAAATAAGATCTTCAAGCAGTACATCTCAGTTTGAGCTTCATTCCTATAAAGCCTGAGACTGCCCAATGACTACCATGTGTAACCAGCTGTGGAAGTGGCCAGTCTGGCCACACAAACACACCCAGAGAACAATAACTCTGTGGACCAAGAAACCAGCGAGTAAAGACTTAACTTCACTTAGAAGGACTAACCCGGAGAAAGGCACCGGTGCACACGGATCTTCTTTTCATTATTCCATATGCAAATACACAATACAGTGAGTGTTTGTGTGTTAAGTGTGTGTGGCCAAGACTACAAAACACGTCACGTGAATGGGCCTGCGTCAAAGCCCCTCCTGTATCCTGGCTGCCAAATCGGCATGGTCTCTCTCTTTTTTTTTTTTTTACGTAATACGTGTTTGATTTATGGTTAATGATTAGTCACCCAGAGGGCATTCCAGACACACCTGTACCCAGTGACTTGGCATCTACCACTGAGCATGGTTTGGTGGTGTCTAACTCACTCAAGTGTGCCACAAGTGGCTCCTGTCCTATATGTAGATGGGTTAGTATGTTTAAACAGATTCTTAACTTTACAGTCATTTGGCAGACTGCCAACCTTTCTCTGTTGCACATTCCAGCTGTCTCATGTGTACCAACTTGCATCAACGAATTCCTTCGTCTTGGCAGCACTAGCTGTTTAAAGAAATAGATGTCAGAGTTTATGACAGCCAATAGTCGGAATGAGACAAATATAGCCTAAAATAATACAAACGTATTATGTCTTATTATCCATAGACAAAAGCAAGTCAATATTTTAGCTATACCAATGTATAGCTAAATTTGAGTATTCAAAGGCACTTTGAAATATATTTAGTAAATAAATAGTATTTTGTTGATGAAAACAAAATCAAGTATTTTATCCCATGCAGTATTTAGAGTTCATATTGTGTTAAACATCACATTTCTTGGAGGATGCCTGAAGGTAACTTGATAGTGTTCACCAAGTTTGTTGATTACAGCTTGAAAACTTGTGTTGCAGATCTTTAATCCTCTCGATAGTCATCCTGTTTAGAAAAAGCTAAAACGAACGAAAAAAGAGTTGTTTTACTAGCAGCATTTATTGAGGAGCATCACATTTTTCGAAACTTTCATTTTGAATAAAAGTGCTATGCCTGCTTTACTTGGCAACTTTCTTTGAGAAACGAGACGAAATAGAATCCCGCAGGTATAGTCAATGCATAGTAGTTCTAACTTCTAATCTAGGGGATAGGGGCCCTCAAGAGCCATACAATTTTCAGGCAGAAGTGCCCCCTAATCATGTTATCTGTAGGCCTATCCTAGCAGATGTAATAATGTAGTGTAATTGGTGGGAATCAACAGATGTGACTGAAACTAGTATTCGGCAGCTGTTTGTTTGCTGCTTAGCAGCCTCTCCTATTGGCCACAGCTGCTACACACAATAGTTTACCCCCAGCTGTTGCTTTTTCATCAAATTGGGATAAGCATGTCCGCTCTGTCAGGAACTATAGCTACTTCCCAAAAGCTGATAGGCCCACCCTTCCAGGATCTGAACTCTGCCAAAATAACGGAGAAGCAGGTTGTCACGGAGGGAAATATTTGATTAAGCTGGTTTTGAAGTAGTTTAATCATCCCTCTCTAATCCCCCTATCTCTCTATACCCCTTCCCCTCCTCCTGATCTTATTCGCCAGGCCGAATGTGTAGCCGAGACTATGCGTCTGTCCGGCCTGTCTGTGACTGTGTACAGCTAGTCTCTCGAGACAGATTGGAAAAGAGGGTGCTGTTTTTCTTATATTGTTGCTAATGGGTTCCCAGACTGGTGTACAGCTAATCTCTGGAGTAGAAGTAAAAGTACTCCAAATTTAACATACTCAAGTAAAGTACACATCTAGGCCTACCTTGTACATATTTACATTTATGTAATCAATCAATCAATCAATCAATCAATCAATCAATCAACCAACCAACCAACCAACCAACCAACCAACCACAAGGTTGCCCCTAAACAACTGCTGTGCCCCCAGGATGGATTTGTGTAATCAAGCGTGTATGTTGTCATTTGGTTGGTTGGTTGGTTGATTGATTGATTGATTGATTTAATAACAGTATGCAGAATGGGTACATTTCAAACAAAAGTACCACTAACTACAAAAACGGTCTAATGTTTAATTAATAATTTCATATTTAGCGAATCATAGGCCAACATCATCATGTATCATCTCATACTGGACAATTAGAATGGCCATGGCTGGGTAGGGTATGATATCTCATGGGGTGTCTTTGTGGTGTAGCAAATCAAAGAGCGCCCTCTAGGGGCTGTGCAGGGCAATTGAAAGATCTACCAAGGTGTGTGTGTGTGGGTGTGACTGTGAATGTGGTATGACACATCAGAGTAGAACATTTCAAAAGCAGCAGGTAAGAACAGACAAGGTAGTGTGCAAGAAGACGTGTAACAGCATGGATGCAGATCAGAAAAATACCGTTCTAAAAGAGGGATTCCTGGTGAAAAGGGTAAGAAAAATGTTATTGATAAGACAAAGATTGGACAGGCTATAATTTGATCTAACATAGGCTAAATTACCTTTACTTCATTTTCACAGGGTCATCTTGTACACAACTGGAAGGCTCGCTGGTTCGTACTGATGCCAGACAAGTTATTGTATTACAAATATGAAGGTGGCAAGAGGGACTCCTGCCAACGTGGTAAAATCATGTTGAATAACTGTGTGATTACCTGTCCTTTTCTGGAGTATGATAATCGGCCGGTGAGTTTTCATTGAACTGTTATGTACAGTAGACTACTACCTTATGGAATTAATCTGATATTCATTGTGTAATGTGTATGTATGTACTAACTAATCATAGACTGTAAAAAATGAAGGTAGGCCTACTAATGCCCCAAATGTCCTTGCATGAAGTATCTTTCTCTGTGAGTAGTAGTATAAAGATATACTGTAGATGTCATTTAACCCTTCAAAACCCTTGTTACATGTAAACTAAATAATTTATATTGTGAGCCCTCCCATGGGAGACCTTTCATTATAAGAGAGATAAATAATATAAATATTATATATTACTGTACAGTTGAAAATGTATTCTTTGTGAGCAATTAATTGTAGGTGCGGCATTGACTTTGTCATGTTTTATGATCTGCTCAGACTTAACTCACTTGTTCAGACAATTCACTGCCTGAATGTTGCAGATCTATGAAAACATGATTGCACATGCATTATGCATAATAACAGTACTAACGTCAAGATGCAATTTATTCCAAACTGCCATTTTCCTTCTAATTGTGTTAATGTATTTTGGCACTTGGATGGGATTTCTATTCCCTAGCTGGTATTTAAGCTGCAGACACAGAGTTCTGTGGAGCATTTCCTCGAGTCTTGTTCTCGGGAGAAACGAGATGAGTGGGCAGACGCCATCACTGTTGCAGTGGAGAAACTCTGGACGGCTGATGATGGAGGGCCCCCAAGTCAACCAGAAGCCACCATATCTAAATCACTACAGTTCAACAACATCAGTCTGAAGTAAGCCATGCTTGTGTTGTGTTACCACCTGGATTTGACACCAAACAACTACAGTACCACTCTTCCAAAGTGGGACCCTCCCCCCTCCACACACTCCTTGCACAGAATAATAATAATCAAAGTATTGTTGCCATAAATATGGAGACATGTTTTTCTGTCTTACCTATTTCTTCTAAACTCTAAAGACATATGAATACTTAATACTCCTTATGATGATTTGAAAAATTGATATTTTTATGTCATGATTATGAACTGAATACCCAGGACCTGAATGGAAACAAGACCGCAAGGACTTTTTTCTGTGTTCCCTTTGGCTGTGTGTTTGACTGTACCCTGTACTGATTTAATTTGTGTCTGACTGTATGCTGTACTAATTACATTTCTGCCAATAAAGTATTCAATCAATCAATCAATGGAATGCTGTGTCTTTAACCCTTGCATTCCTTAGTATTAGTTAGTTACTTATAATGTTATATTCTATTACTCCAACTGTGAGACACTATGGCTCTACAGCAAATGTAAACAGAAAACTGGTTGCTGTGTGTCTCAGTCAGGTGGTAGACTCCATGTATGACATCCACAGTGGCATCAAGCTGACCAACCATGTGGAGCAAGGCAGCACCTACAGCAACTGCTTCTTAGGTAAGCTTCTACACTACAGAAACAGAAATATAGTCACGTCAATCTGCACATGAGGCACAACTGAATGCCCTTAATTAAAGTTATGAAATGTTGTGTGTTACGTTTATCGGCCCTGTCTTTCTATGGGTTTGATTCTGATTGCAGGCATGCAGTGTGTGTGGGCGCATGAGAACATGCATATGTGTGTGCATTCAACTGCATGTTACTTAATGTGTACAACATGAGCATAATATAATATATAATGCTTGCTCATGCTCATATGGCTATGTTTATACAGGTTCAGCAGTGGTGGACTGGCTAGTATTTATGCAGTTAGTTCTGACCCGTGTGGAGGGAGTAACCCTGGCCTCAGCCGTGCTGGAGGAAGGCTTTTTACGGCCTATAGGACTGAGGAGTCTAGATGCCATCCGCAGTGTGGGACTTGTAGAACAATTCATGGATGACTCCACTGCACTTTACAGCTTTGTGAGTAGGCCTACTGTCGGTCCACCTAATTGTGTTAACTGAATCTGTACTGTCCTTCATGTTGTTTGTGGTGAGTAGTGAGAAGTCTACATGTATGGCAACAGTCAGTCGGGAAGTACTTTATCTCCTAATAAAGTTGATCCCTCACTCAATCCATTAAGGGACACACTTACAGTACTGGAGGTTCTACTACCTGTTCATTGCTTCGTTGTTCATGTTTCCTCACAGTCTGAGAGCTTTACGAAAAGAGGAAGTGTGAAGGCAGAGACGACTCTGTCAGCCGTCGAGCTCAGTGGGAAAGTGATGAGAAGGGGTTATCTGTTAAAACAGGTATGTCAAAGCTAAAGTACAAGTTACAATGTAGGACATCACATTTCAGTTCTTCCCTTCTTCCCACCATAATCCTGCTCAACTCAACTATCATCACTTTAACAAAGTCATGGTTGTCCTCGGGTACAGTATTTTATCTCAACTGGCAAATCTACCCAGAAAATATATTGTATTATTTTATAGCTTAGCATGATGTATGTATTTACAATTATTTTGCTCTATGTGGCTCAATCCTGAATGTAGGGACACAAGAGAAAGAACTGGAAGGTGCGGCTCTTTGTCTTGCGTTCAGAGCCTGCCTACCTCCACTACTATGATCCCAGCAGGGTAAGCACACCAATCACTTAATAGTTAATAATAATAGTTATTACTCAATATCATCATCATCATCATCATCTTAACTTCTGTCATGTGATAAATGGCCCATTTGTTTGTGCTACTGTCTGTGAATGTGTTTGTTTTCTGTCGCATCCGTTTCCTGTCTTATGATGTCACCTCTCAGGATGATGTCAGCCCTGTAGGCGGCTTCAGTCTGCGAGGATGTCTGGTCTCAGCACTGGATGATAACGGAGTTCCCTCAGGTGAGTCAGCCTCACCCTTGGTCATAGGTGCAGCCTCAAGTAACAGGGTTGGAATGAGCCATCTGGAGCAATTAAGTTCATGCTCAAGGGTTGTGTTTGTTCATAAATGGGAAGCTTTCTTTCTGCCTCACTGTGTTAGTACTGAAAATATAACACCTGCTCATGATAGATGACATAATATTATACATGAAATAAACATTGTAAAGTGCAGAAAAGAGTTTAAAAACAAGTAGGTTGCGCACATCCAGTCTCTCGGTGGTGCTGTACGAAAGGTAGGTACTGATGAAGGCCTACTATGGCCGAAACGTGGTTAATTGGGATGTCTGTGTTTTAAAATAAATGAAACACAGTGGAGCTGAGCCTGTGCACAGACTTCTCTCTTTTTAAAGTGCAGAAAAGGACCATGGAACATGGAAGTGGGGGCATGGTAGAACTACAACAATGACTTCTTTAACTTTTACGGCCTGAAGGAACATTAGTTGAATTAAGTCCCTTAGACTCATGATCATGTAAGTGGTTAGTGGTTAATGCAGGTATACTTTACTGACTATCCCTCCATCTTTTCCATGCAGGAGTGAAAGGCAAGATTCAAGGCAACCTGTTTAAAATCATCACACAGTCAGACACACATTATTTCATCCAGTCTCCAACCCACCAGGACAAGATGGACTGGATAGATGCGATCAGAAAACAGACCTAAAAGGTTTTAAACCTGTTTTGGACTGGATCCATACATTCTGTGAATGTTGTACTGTAGCAATAGCAAAGTATGCAATCCAAATTAAATAGATTTGAATAGAAAATTTGAGTAAATCTGATTAGATGGCAATCTATTTCGGATATATATTCATGTAGTAATTTATGAATTTTTTCCCCATTATTAAATATGTTTTCTTTATTGAGCTTCATTGTTTTTTACTCAAAACACCAAGTCCTGAATACAAGCATGTACAAGCAAGGCCCCAGGTTGTGTTTTTCACATTCATACAGATTGGCAGCTCTCCTGGAAAAGGGGAACACACCCACTCAGCAAGCTGATGCGAGCCTCTCCTCTTTTGTCAGCATGTTACTATGTTGACCATGTGATTCATGGAGAACAGCTGGTGATTCAGCCTCTCTTTTGCTCAAGTGAGCAATTTTCTTTAACCTTTTATCACAAAGATAATTGTCTTACTCACAGGGGTCCCCACGAGTTTGAAGTAAGAGAACTGTGTGAGTATGGTCAATAATATTCCCCTTTGCATTTTGTCTTTGCTGATATAGTCACCAGGCTGATAGAATGCTTGAGTAGGGCACAGGGAAAAGATAATTATGTGTCACATGTGACTATAGCCTCTCGAGACTTTAGGCTGTAGTGATTTATACTGTATTATTTTGTGTTTGAATTGCTGCAGCATTGGGTGCTGAAGATTTGTAAGGAGCTAATCAACCAGTAGATGTAAACACCTTGAAAAAAATGACAAGATTTATTGCAGTGAAATACAGTCATTATGAAACATTGACATAAAAAGTGCCATGGTAGTCAGAAAAGTATACAACCCAGTGTTGGGATGACAATAACAAAAGTGCAAACTACATTATAATGACAATTTAAGCTATTTTGTCTGTATCCCTTTTGAAGGCAAATTAAGGGGGACTTAACATACTATATTACGGGCATGCACTAATGTAGGCTATACTAGGTTGAACATTACACCTGTTACAGTACTTAATAGGGAAAAGAATTACAGTCTTTAGTGTTGGATATTCTGATTTCAGAAACATTCAGCTTCAAGCATTGTCACATTTTACTTTAAGAGAAATTATTTAAAAAGACATTTTAAATGTCTTTTTAAATTACATAAACTTGTTTCAGAAAGACATGCTGCCCCCATTCAAGTCTTCAATGTGCCCAGATTGATCCTGCGTATTCTTCTTAGTAGTCAGTACTACTATAGTGTGTTCTTTGGGGGGGATTGTATGCATTACGCAAATTCAGGTCAGATCCCAGTCCTCAATGGACATCAGACATCAAGAAGACCGTTACATTCAGTCAACATGTTCAAATCTCCAAACAGGTAATCTAGTGAAGGCACTTTGTCTTAACACATGATTACGAGCCAGGTATAACTTAAGAAAACTTCTTCATTATGGATTGATTTATACACAATTAAGGTAGCACTATTCTAATTCTATTGTCCCTAAACAAAAACTTCTTCGCTTCATCTTCCATCTGAGGGTCAGAGGGGGCCTTAGGCCACTTTTGTGAGCTGTAGATCTCCGAGGATTCTGAGAGCAGTCAGAGATGCAAGCGGGAAGATGCGATGTGTGAAACCACATAGGGGCTGACCATCCACTAAGATACGAAACTGCTGGTGCTCACAAACAATCTCCATCTGAGAAGAGACAGGACAGAGATGAGGGTATAATGATGATGTAACGCGCATACCCTCTATAGATCATCGCAGTCCTGCCCCCTTTCATGACAACGCCAGGCCCAGGAAATAATTCCCAATGCATTTTTCCCATTGACATTTCAAAAAGTATTTATTTAGACGATTATGCCACGGACAAAGCCAACTCGAAGAAAAACAAAACAAAAGGTGTTATAACCTGACGTTTTTTTCTTCTTTCTAATTATTTGTTCGGCCCAAAATATTGTGTTTGTTGTCATGATTTGTCACGATCCGAGTTGACTTTGTCCGCGGCATAAACGTCTTTATATAAATACTTTTTGAAAAGTCTATGAGGAAAACGAACGGGGAATTCTTTTCCGGGCCACTCGTCGGGGGCGGGACTCTATATTGAGGTATTTGATAAAATAAAAAAAATAAACAATTTAGGCATTTAGCAGACGCTATTAATCCAGAGCGATTTACAGTAAGCAACAACAACACATGGTACTACATCAAATACGTTAAACTAGCCCTGAGGGCAAGAAGCGACCTCGCTCTAAGGGTCTTGCAGGTTTTCATAGTCAACTGCGACCTACGGTCACCTAATAATCAATAATAATCAAGAATCATAAGTAAGCTAAGAACCTAACATCTGTCTAAAGCCCTAATCACACCAAAGGATCAAGACTGTTTTAGCGCATGTCCTTGCGGTGTGATATGTCTTGTTACACGTTGGCGTGCGTTGACGCACGTTGACCCAAGCAATTCAACGCATGGAATTCAATGGACCATATCACACCAAAGGGTCACCATGCAACTCCTTGCAACCGTTTGGACCCAAACGAGTTGCACGGTGACCCTTTGGTGTGATTAGGGCTTTAATAACAGTGGAATATCTATACAATTAAACTGTACGTATACACTATAGAGTGCTATGTGTACATAAAATGCTATCCAAAATAATCTACATTACATATGCATACGCCAGTAAGGTTGTCGAGGCTAAGGCAAGTGCTACGAGCTAAGATGGAGTCTGAAGAGGTGTGTTTTCAGACTACGGCTTAAGATTGGGAGTGAGTCTGCGGTTCTGATTGCAGTGGGAAGTGCATTCCAAAATTTAGTAATATTAGATTTTTTCCACATTGCCCAGCTTCTTTCTCTCTTTAGGTAAGAGAGAAAGAAGGTCGTGTGGGATATTTAAAAATAGAACAAAGCGGAGGCTTGCAACTCACTTTTGAATGCTCCAAAAATATTTTAAGCGACACATCAGCAAAAATAAATCATCTTTAAAGAAAGACCTGATGGTCGAAACGTATTTTTGGAGCATTCAAAAGTGAGTTACGAGCCCTGGCTTGATTCTAGTATTTCTGTTTTTTACAGTTTGGCTTAGCACCAACTATTGGAGGATTTGCGTTGTATTTTTGTATATCTGTATTTTTACTCTTTGTGCATTTAGATTTGTTGATGTTTGTTTAGCTTACAGTAATTACATGTTCCAGAGCTATTGCCAAATCACTGCAATGTTAAGCTTAATTCCTTAATCGCCGATACAGTATTGTAAGCAAATCCATATGAGGCCATGCGTCAGAACATGACCATAAGAAGACAATTAGTGCAGGGACCATGTGCACATTTACCTTAAAGGATTCTCCAGCAGCAAAAGGGAAGAAGGAGAGGGTATTTTCAGAGGGACCCCATTTCCCTGCCAGGCGAGCATTGCGCTGAATGGCCTTGTCCATGAAGCTGACCTTCATTTGGAGACCAACATCTGCCTCTGTCTGCTCCTCTTGTGGGACACTGGATACAGACACCTCAATGCTGGACAAATACATATAAAGTGGTTAGATACGATACTGGATGCAGAATTAAACTCAAAATTGATCTTGAGCAGGCAGACAGACAGACAGACAGACAGACAGACAGACAGACAGACAGACTGAAGGAAGTAGAAAGTAAGAAACAAAAACATACTTGCACACGCACACAAGTACGTACACGTATACACACACACGCGTGTGTGCGCGCACGCACTCACACACCTGGAGATTTCTCAATTTAACCACAGGCACACATGACACACCTGGGAACTGGCCAGTACAATCACAATGTTGAATAGCTGGCGAAATTGCAAAACCTCTTGGTTATGCAAGTTCAACTCAAGCTAGACACAGCAGCTCAGGCAGTAACGGTGACATCTACTGGATTTTATTGCAAATGGTGAACATTTCAATGGAACATCTTCTTGTACAAAAAGTACTATACTGAAAGCCTGGGCTGAATAGCAAAATAAATTAGATTAAGTGATTAATTATGGTAGACTGAATTCTATGCTTATTATTTTGTTTATGCACAATTGTGCCAATACAAGTAAGAAAAACATGACATGCATGGCACTTAACGCTTAAACTACAAAACGTCTTCCATTTTCCAATGCTATATTGCATTTATTCACATTGCAGGAGTCTAATTATTAGTAGCCTGGCTAGTCTGCACTCAGCATGCTCTGACAGCCATGATGATGTGTTTAGAAAATGAAGAGCACATGATATGTTTCAGCAGCTGTTTCCTTTGGGAGAAAAATGGTGGTGCAGGCCAGCATCATGCTTTGATTGAAAGACTTATCTCTACCACAAATTTTCAGACAAATCAGAGTAATGTCAAATTACTCAAACAGATACAAATAAAAATGACTACAAGACTAAACAGATAAGTAACATCCAGACAGATCAATCAAGGGAATGTAGGGCCACATTTCCCATGTATTGATCTGTCTGGCTGTGTGTGTGTATGTGTGTGTGTGTGTGTGTGTGTGTGCGTGCGTGCGTGCGTGCGTGTGTGCGTGTGTGTGTTATTATCTCCCAGGGAAATTCCATTGTGATTATTGTGATTTCATGGGATTTGCAACTCTCCCACACTCATTGAGGCTGCTAGCTAGCCTATAATTAAGCAATGCTCTTGCAAAGGTATTTCCCCCAAACACATCAGGGACTGCAGCTGTAGGGTTGTGAAAGTAATGGTGCACAATTAAGAGCTGCTTTACACTACATTAAATGAAACAGGTGTAAGGCCTATAGGCCTATATATTGTTGGCTACTAACCTCTGGGGTTTTTGGTCAACAATTCCCATAACAACCAATTTCATTGAAGGCCGCAGCCCGCCTTTTATTTCTCCGATATACTCCTCCTGTAACACAATAGAAAAATAATTTCACGTTTATGTCGTATTGGTCAGACCTGCAACATCAGCATCCATCCACACAGGATGGGCAGTAGACACAAAGCACGTGGCAGTTTCAAGCCACAGTTAACCTACCGGTATTTTATATTATTGCAGGTTATTAGCCTATAATAAACGCCATGGGGCCTGGTAGCCGATGCATTTCAGGCTACAAGTCTACAACTATTCATTCACGCTGCTAATAAGCCCTGCCTGCGTCTTTAAAACGTCCCTCAGGTGAACGGTCATTGAACGAACGAGCCGACAAAACGTGTTTTATTGTTACCTAAACCGCGATTGATGACACCAAACTGCAATTAAACAATTTATAGCCATCCATTTGTCCTAATAGGCTCACATGCAAAGGGAAAAAAGCTGCATCGTGGCAGATACCTCGTTTTACATACATTTTGTTTCTTATCGTTTTCTTCCATTCCAGTCAGTGCAGGGAGGATATTCGATCTGGAGTGGTACGATGCCAGTGAGAGAGTTGATTAATAAATTCTCTGCCTCCCAGCTGGCAAACCCCGCCTGTCCGTTGTCATAGAGACAGGCTCCTACATTTAGCACAAAGGATGCCAGGGTGTGTGTGTGTGTGTGTGTGTGTGTGTGTGTGTGTGTGTGTGTGTGTGTGTGTGTGTGTGTGTGTGTGTGTGTGTGTGTGTGTGTGTGTGTGTGTGTGTGTGTGTGTGTGTG
>OOFJ01138715.1:8215-34006 GCA_900323375.1 Benthosema glaciale
AAAAAAAAACCCAATCCCCCCCCCCCCCCCGGACTAGTCTCTGAACAGCGTAAATCAGTGGTTCTCAATACATTTTCATGTCCAGGATGCCCACATTGATTATGTATTTTGGCCACAGAACGGAAAGATTTTGTCTTTCCAAATTATCAATCAATAACACTATTAAAATTCTAAATACATAAATTTTAAGATTTTTCGATAGCCAATGTACAAGCTTGTGAGCTTGTTACTGATCAGCTATTTTAAAACAGTATAGTTTAGTATATAGTAAAATATATAAATAAACATTTAAAATAAATGTATTTTTATTTAACTGATAATTTGGCTGGAGACCTCCCGAACCCCCCTGAGGGACCTGTTGTGGGAGTCCCTGGACCCTAATTTTGAGAACCACTGGTGTAAATGAATCAATGATGACGCCTTTTCCAAACACTGCGTCACCAGTGCACAGTAAAGCACAGCATCTCTTCTTGTGCCGATGGTCACTCTTGCTTGTGCAGTACCTACATTGTCTTGCACTTTGCTGCATCCACCAGGAGATGGAGCTGTTGCTCCAGCAGAGAGGCCCTGCATGGTCAGTCAGTGTCTTGAAGAACAAAGAGCACAGAAGTGGCATGGTAGCTCTGGAATGAGGAGACAGCACTTGCAATGACAACATTCCTACAAACGTGTCTCATGTCGCAGCCCTTTCTCATTATGTCTTAATGTGACATGATTGTCTCATCTGCAAATTGCAGATGAGACAATCACGTCACATTAACACATGAGAATTTACGGTAATCTATAACAGTAGCTCTCAAACCTTTTTGTGCCAAGGAAGGATCCCAAAATGATATTCTTTTTGGGCCACGGACCAAAATTAATATCACAGACCCCCCATCTGAAAATGTTATGTGCCAAGGTTCAATAGAAGAGAGGATTTATGTTTAAAAGAAACTGAGAATTCTAAAGTTTCCAATATAGTTTCAATAGTTTTATAAAACTAGCTATTTTTGAATAGCCAACATATACATGGATAAAGTGGTTAAAATGATTGTGATGCCATTACATTAACTACTACTTTCGCTGGAGATCCACTAGAATCCACCCCGAGGGTCCCTGCAGGGGGGTCCCCAGAACCCACTTTGAGAAACATTGTACCTTCCCACACCTTAAAAGATAAAGACTATCTGTGAGACTGTAACACTGTGATCTGGGCATTCTTCTTTGCAAGGTTACCCAAACGAGGTCAACCAAACATGGGCAACCCAGAAGAATGCTCAGGTTGCGATAGTTTCTTTTTACAAAGTGGTGACGATATGTTACACACGCCGAGTTCCCACCACAGCAAGGTTGTTCACGTGGTGGTTTCCTACTACACTATGGTATCTTTGGTAAAGTACGGTAACCTCTGTGCCGTATCAGCTTTAACAGGCCATCAGTAACTTACTGCAACTATCAATTATTTTCATATCAATTATTCGATTGATAACGGTTTTGATTTGTATTCACAGTATGCATATAGTACATTAATCAACCAATGAAATACCGTATTTTTCAAGACTCATTTGTGGAAATAGAACATTGAATGTCAAATAATCTAGTCCATACTTCCATTGGAAAAACATTAAAAGAAAACAACAGTTATATTCAGGGGAATAGGGTGGTAATCTGCTTACCACTTAAGCCCTATTTTACACTTTGTCGTACAACGCAGCGTCATGCAAAAATAGCCGATCTACAAGCTCACAATGTGCGCTTTGTAGCCAAGTATCATTGATCGGTTTAGTTCAATTAACCCCTACTTTTGCTTGCCAACGATTGGTCGGCTACCTGTCGTTTCAGGGTCATCAGACTGAGGCCCGTTTTTCAATCCTCGTTTCCGAAGGCATATGAAGACTGACATAGTGTGGGGATTCACACTATGGTCTCGGATGCGCACTCGGGACCACTTGGCAGATGTTGTGGTTAGTGTGAATGCTGCGTAGCGTTCCCGGGAGCAGATCACCCAACCGTTCCACCGGGACCACATTCAAGTGTACTCGGATACGGATCGCTGCAATGTGAAAGCATTCAATACAACTGAATGAAGTGTACTCAGGTACGGAAGAATCAATGGCCAATGTGAATCAGGGCCAGTGGGGCCACCAGGGCAGGCAACCGTATCCGGGAAGGGTTCGAATCAAAACAGACTCAGTCCGTTTCGGTGTGAACCCGCTATGAGAAATTAAGAATGTGATCATTATAACCATTCAAGCACCAACATGACGATTTTTGTTTTGTTTTTGTTTTTTTAATTCAAAAGTATCTGATGATGGATGATCCTAGGATGAGACAAACATGCCTCTACAACCAGTGGGTACACTGACAGTTCTTGCTATTATACAGTACATGTTTCAACACAACGGTCATCATTTCTTATAATAATGCAAAAAGGTGAAAAACAGAATCAGTGCCTCTGTATTTGAGTTTGTACAGTAGTCAGGAAGATGGTGGTAGGAAGGAAGCTTACATACGGTACCGTACGTGTCAATCATCCCGGGTATAAAGAAAACAAAGCTGCAACTATTTGATTATTTTTCCTATATTCAATTTTATCATTACTTTTTTCATCTTTATCGAGAACGTATGTTTTTGATCAAACGGAATGTCACAGGCAAAGGTAAAAGATTTATGCGGCAGATTTCAAACACTTCATCAAAAAACCCTTCAGGGTCTGTAAAGAGGAAACAAAAATAATGACAGGCAAGAACCAGCACTTGGAATGTACACACCATGATATCAGCATCTTAATACCTCTCATGACAATAACGTCATACAACACAAGCCTTTGAAGAAGGAAAGGGGGAGGGTATATATATATATATATATAAGGAAAACATACAATATTTTCTTGAGGACAAGAATTCCTCGGAAGATAACTGTACTAGTCACAGTAAACAATAAGATTCTAAGAGTTCTTCGTTTAACAGAGTACAAAAAAATGGACCCCGCAAAAAAAGGGGGTCAGTTTCTACACAGAGTTAAGCCAAGACTTAGAATTTGTCTCTATGCTCTCCACAGCCTAGACTAGACTGAAGGAGGGGAGGAGGGAGTGAAATACAAGAGGAATAATATGGCGCAGTGCCATGGCAATAAGGAGCCTGCTGGTAGGAGGGGGATCTGTGGTGGTTCTTATCGAAGAAGTGACCACTTGATCTGTTCTTTGGCAGACTGTAGCACCTGTAGAGAAGAACTGGTTTTCAGCAAAGCAGATCACAACCAAAAAAACAACAATAAGGATTGCATTACACCAGTGTTGTTCTTGGCAGTTAATTTTGATTTTAGTTTTAGTCATAAGTCTCTTGAATAGGTTTCATTTAGTTTTACTTAGTCACCTGAAATGTTTTAGTGTTAGTCTAGTTTTAGTCGACTACCGGTAAATGTCATAAGATTTTAGTCGACTAAAACTATAGTTGATTTAGTCGACTAAAATGCATTTTGGTGGGGCCTTGATGCCGTCATAATGACTGTTTTTACACTTGCTGAAAATAGTCGATCTACAGGCTCAACGCGTCGCACTGCGACGCAAGCTTGTAGATCGACTATTTTCAGCATGCAAACCAAGTGTAAAATGACTTATACTGGACCTCTTCCTAACATTTTAGTCTAGTTTTTATTTGTTGACGAAATTGTCAATATAGTCTTAGTCATCATAGGTTAGTTTTCATTTAGTTTTCGTCAGTGAAAAAAGGTAGTCGACAAACACTTTTTGTCTTAGTTTTAGTCGACGAGAACAACACTGCATTACACTTTTTTTTTTAACGTCAATGCAGTAAAACTTTCACTGTTGTCAATCACCACCTTGAAAACAAACAGTCCATCTGATACCACTCAACGGTATCGGTATTGATAAATGTCAGAAGTTTTTTTTTAAATGAAGAAAAATGAGGGAATGAGTGATGCGCACGAAGAGAAAATATGCACAATTTAATTAATCATCTTAATTCGTTGAATGAGAGGCAAACCATAACCATAAAGCATGGGGAAGGGGAGACAGCTATTAATCACGGCTGGAGGAGGGATACCACTAGCCTGTCACAGGCCTCTTAAATGAGAACATTAATCAGGAGGAGCCGCACACACGGGCAGACGCGCACGGCCACACACACACACACACACGTGCAGAGTAGACGCACACACACACGCACCACGCACGCACGCACACAGGCACACACACACAGGATTCGTCACAGCACTAAAAGACAGGAACCACCGCTGGCTACCTACCACCTTACCACCAAATAATTAGCAATCATGTATACATGCATACAAAATAAGGTAATGCAGGATGATCTACTGGCTGGTGACAACAGAGAGAGTCAGTGTTGACAGCACATTTTGATTTAGTTTAGTCATAATCTTTTTTGACTCAAATTTCATTTGGTTTTGTTTTAGTCATATTTGAGTCATCTCAAATGTTTAGGTATGAGTCTAGTTTGAGCTCAAAAGATTTGACTCCCTACTACACGCCTGGGCCGTGGCTCAGTGGTCCAGGCCACATGGCTGGCACCAGAGCCTTATAGAGACAGAGTGCTGACATCTCCGTTCACTCCCATAGTAAGGTTTAATGGCGGCTACTCTGCATAGACTTCTATTGAGCATGGGAGCAACGAAGTGTGACAACCGGAAGTTAGTAATGCATTGGAGTCTACGGGCTCGCGCAGGTACATGAACCATGTGACCAGGCTGTTCGGCGTAACCTCAATGTCGCAACTCTTTCTACTTTTAAGGCTCTGGTTGGCATGAATCCAGCTTCGCAGTGTGCCGCGGGTTCGACTCCCGATCCGGACGGCCTTTACTGCATGTCAACCCCCATCTCTCTCCCCCCATTTCCTGTCAGCCTACTGTCTCCATCCCTTCAAAAATATATAAATATATAATAAAGGTGCCAGCCACCAAAAACAAACTAAATCTACAGTTGATTTTGTTTTAGTGGACGAAATCAACACTGGAGAGAGAGAGCACTGCAGGATGAAGGCCCTGACCCCTGGCTGGGAACATACTAGAGGCAGGGAATGCATTGTATATATGCTGCTGGGAACATACTAGAAGCCAGGGAATGCATTGTACATGCTGCTGCTATGTGGAATGTGTATGGGATCAGGACCTCTTCAGCACCATTTGAACACGTTTTGCGTACCAACAGTGGGCGCTGTTTCACCAATACAGAGTACACACAGCACCACTCAGTTGTGAACCCCCCCCCCCACAAACAGCAATAAGGCTTTGGTCAGATTGTCACTGCAGGCAAATCTGATTTGTTTCTCGAACACCATCTTTAGGCCTGCCAGCCATGCTGTTATTTGCAAATAATCAGATGGGGTGTGTTCATCAATATACTCATGGATCGTATGTGCATTGGTAGCTGTGGTAAAGCCTGAGTCATGCTTAACCTACACTCTATTGTACCACATAGCTCACTGAAAATCTTTGTTTTCAGCTTGAATGTTGACACCGTTTGATCAATAAAAAAAATCAAGCAAATATGTTTAGTTTTTTTAAACATTTTGTTAACATTGTTTTGAGTCAATGGTTGTGAATCTATTGCGTCAAATATAATGCACCTCCCTTGCCAAGACACAATTCCTTGTAAGTGCAAACGCAAATGCCAATGAAAATAATCCCGATTCCAATACATACATTTTGACTATTACTAGTATTACCAGTTAATAAAGTAAATGCACGTTTCACGTTCAAGTACATGGAGAAAAAAAAAAAGCTCAGCAGGAAGATAATTTCTTACCTGGGTGACCGTCTGCTCTGTCAAAGGCACATCATCCCCCTGCAAGACAGACACATTTATTCATTTTTAGAGAGTTTCTTTATTTTGATAGTGACAATGACTAGACTAGGGTCGGGGGAGACAGGAGAGAGAGGTGATGAGTCTGAAGACACTAGTGGGGTCCCTAGACACACCGTCATTTACAACTCATGTAAAAGTTTGACTTTCACTTCTAATTAGTAGATAATGGCCTATAGAACAATTTTATTTCGAGTGGCAAGTCTACAGATTAAAAAATATATTGTTTTTGCCCAATTTCCAAAATTGCCAAAATCGGATTTTTGTTTTTTTGAAAAATGTCTTAATGTTCTTACAATTTCAGTTTTTTTCTTTGTTTTCTTTTGCTATATCAAGTCAATACTGTGCGAGGAATTAACTGGATTTCAAATATTAGTGTTTTGAATATTCTTATATGGAAAAAAGTAAATAAAGATGGCCACCAATGTACATCAAATTACACCTAACTTCTATTCTATTCTATCTAGAATGGTGAGGTAACCTCACCATGTGCAGACAGACACTGAAGGGGGCATCAGTGTCCTTCAGTGCTTTTTGCTACACGGAGCAAAAAGGCCTTGGGGTTGGATTTTTGAAAGCGAGCCACCTGCGGCAACGATTTGACCTTGACATGGTATACTATACGCTCCACCGGCTGAGATACCACACGGCGCCCAAGATAGAAACATTTTATATTTATGTCTAGGACAAATATCTGCTCTCATGGCACTGCAGCCGCCATCTTTGTGGAGAAGCGCACAAGGAGTTTAACCACTTCAGTGTTTCCCTTCTTAGGGTTAAGTTGTGGCAGCAAGTTGGTGAATATGTATCTCACATGTGTAAAGCACTGTGGATGGATGGGCAATACCAAAGCTTCACGTTCCCATCATCCTTGTATGAATTAAGATGGATCTTCCAATTGTTTATTTTACGGATGTTTCCTTGCACATTCAAATCAAATGCTTACATTTGTTGTAACATTGTTAAGTTAAGCTTAATTTATGCAATTCATCGCAGAACAAGTGTTGCTTGCTTGCCAAAACGAACAAATCTACTGAAGGCATCCACATTTTGCGTTTGCAACGCCAGGATAGCTTGTGAATGTGTTCTCTTAGAGAGGCGATGCAGTCTATGTAATGAAGTGAAGTTGCAGGAATTTGTTTCTGTGTGCTCAGAGACAACAACGAGAACAAGAAAAATGCTGAATGACGTGAAGGGGTCATAGCAAGATCAAAGAGTGTCTCCCCAAGTTGGCAACTCTTTCTATGGCTCTGGCTTAATAGAGTTGCGTCCTCTCCTCCCCTTAACTGGACATGAAGCATCAGTACTGATAGCGCAAAATAATGTGACTTTAGTTTATAAAGCGGCGGTGGCTTAGGGGTAGAGTGATAGGATGGCAACCGCAAGGTTGCCTGTTCGAACCCGGGCTCCCCCAGTCGATGTGTCCTTGAGCAAGACACTTAACCCCTAATTTCTCCTGATGTGCTAGTAGGTGCCTTGCATGGTTTCCGCTGCCATAAGTGTGTGAATGGGTGAATGTAATGCACAATCTATGTAAAGCGCCTTGGATAAAGGCGCTATATAAATGCACCATTTACACAAGACTGTTCTTCCATTGTTAAAATAATAATTTATATAAAAGTATAGCATCAGCGGTCATATTTGAATGCATTACGCTGAATGCATGCAGGGGAAACACTACCACCTTCAACGTGTCATCCCGGCTATTTTGTACATGTTCGTTATAGAAGGCAAACATTTTCAAAAAATGTCCAAAACATTCAAACATGTCTAAACCAAATTAAAATAAACTTGTCCAAGACATTAAAAAAATTACGTAAAATAAAGCCTATCCACAAGCTCACAGCCTTGAGCGTTAGTAGAATACCTGTTTGTTACCATGTGTTGCACAACAGAGTGTATAAATAAGGCTGCAGTGGTTAACTTACCCTGAGAGCCACACGGTGGACGACTTGCTGCGGATCACTCTCTAAGATCACCCTGTAGGGGGCAGCAGATACATTAGTGCATTAGTAGAAGTTAAGATGCAGGAAGGAACACATTTATAAGACCTGGGGCTGATTCTACAAAGGTCTTCTAAATCCTAATAGTTTGCTGTGAAAAACGTGTTGCTATATCAGTGGTACATGTTCATGTCAAGGACCCCCAAAAGGTCATGTATTTGGCCACTTGACCATCATCTCCAAATATTTTGTTCCAGGCATCCCCAGAAGCAAAGATTGGAGTTTTAAAAGTTTGCTAAACAATATATTTATAAATAATATATTCCAAGATTTGCACAAATTTCCAAGATCTTTCAAAAATAGCAGATGCACATCCTCATAGTGGGCACAAAGTGACACACTAATGAGCTTTTATATCTGCAATTTTGAATAGCCAAAGTCAAATATGGTTAAAGTGATTATAATCTAAAATAAATTACAGATGCATGTATTAAATAGTTTAACCCATTCTGGGCGGGAACCCCTGTTGGTGTTTTAACCATTATGTTATGCTTTAGCTATTGAAAAATAGCAGATCTACAAGCTCATAGCACGCTACGAGCTTGTAGATCTGCTATTTTTTGAAAAATTGTGAAAATGTAGCGGAAATCTTTGAATATATTCTTTTTTGAGTTTTTAACTCAAATCTTTGCTTCTGGGACATATTTTCAGATGGTGGTCGGTGGCCAATTACATATCATTTTTGGGGTCCTTGACATGAAATATTGAGCACCACTGACATAGAAATATGTCCTCAGGTCGAAATGGGTTAAGATAAATAGAATGAATTCTCCCTCACCCTCCATCTACAATTTCATCCACGGCGAGGAAGAGGCCCTCCATGTTCTCCAGCAAAGCTCTCCTCTCAACATTCTTCCTGCCAAGGGAGCAGAAATCATTACAATTAAATAACTAGACCTCAACATAAAGGTTACTGAAACGGAGGGGAACAATAATTGTACTGTACAACTCACCTCAACATCTGGCTGAGCGAATCAAATAGACAGTTCAGAACCGCCATCAGCATAAGCTAGGTGAAAGTTAAAAAAAGAGGAATAAACCATTAGAATGTATTTGTGAGTTAGGAGGCTTACACTAGTGTTCAAATAATCATATCGACCAAGTATGTTTGTTTGTGACGTGTAGCTTGTAGATCTATTTTATTTTATTGTAAGTAGCCTATACAATTATTAAAGGTGCCAGTAATTTCTTATATAATAATATTTAAGTTATTTGTCACATCTGTCCTGTGATTATGATTATACAGTGATCCGGAAGCCTAACAAAAACCAAAGGTTGCAAAACCTTGAATACATTATGTTCCAATGTTCAATGCCAAAAACACAATTAAATAGTCAACTTAAAATTAAATATTGTTAAGGGTGACTGACAGCCCTAGTTTCCATATGTGCGCCAGTGTTGTTACTAAAACGAAAAATGTTCGTCGACTACCTTTTTTCACTGACTAAAACTAAATGGAAACTAAATGGAAACTAAGCTACAATGACTAAAACCGAGACTAAATATGTTCACAATTTCGTCAACAAATAAATACTAGACTGAAATGTCAGGAAGGGACTAGTGGTCCACTATAAATAAAAGACAAGTGATTTTACACTTTGTTTCATGCTGAAAATAGCCGATCTACAAGCTCACAACGCGTCGCAGAGCGACACGTTGTGAGCTTGTAGATCGACTTTTTTCAGTAAGTGTAAAATCAGTCATTATGATGGCATCAAGGCCTGACAAAATGCATTTTAGTCGACTAAATCAACTGTAGATTTAGTCAACTAAAACCTTATGACATTTAGTAGACTAAACCTAGACTAAACACTAAAACATTCCAGGTGACTAAAATGTGACAAAAACTAAATGAAACCTATTCAAAAGAATATGACTAACTAAACTAAAATCTAAATTTGCTGCCAAGAACAACACTGATGTGTGCCATGTCTCCGTTTCAGATAAGGTTCTCTGGGCCTTAATTTGGGCCCTGCTGTGCAGGTCGTGACTTCTGGGAACCCAAGGGAGGAGCACGCCGAGTGGTCAAGCCGAGGTGAAGACAATGTTACACCAGACGCTTTGGCAACGCAACATTGCTATTAACAGCAAAGGCGACGGAAGGTTGGATAACAAATGGGATTTTTCTCTCTTTTTTTTGACAGCCAGATGATTGTAGATCTCCGCCTACTGATATGTCTGTTGACATCTAAATTCGACGTAGAAGCTAAAATTGGGTGCTGCATGCAAACCAGTTGGAAATTTAAAAACGACTGCCAAGAACCAATGCAAAAAGTCCTTCATTGTGGAAGAAGGTGTATGAAATATTGGTTTCAAAAGCAGCAGCGGCCGTGATCTTAGTCTGCGTTTGTCTTCTCTAGGGGTGCTCCGATCCCGATAACCGATTCTTTTTCTCACAATCGGCCGATACAGACACCGATCTTTGAATGTTTTCAAAATGATTATATGTCAAAACCCACATCAAAACGCTTTGTGTGGGCAAGGTATATGAAAAAGAAGGTAGGGTCACCAACTTCATTTTCGCTATCATGCAATTCCAGGCGGCAGATTTGTCGCACCATGGGAGCTAAACTACACCCGGACGTTTGGTGGAATGCAATGCAGTCGATGAGAGCCCAGTGACCAGCACATGAACAACCACTATTTCTGAAAAACTGAGAACCATTTGTAAAGAAATCACTTCCGGAAAATAACAGAAGACATTATAACACATTACTGTCTGATGTGTTGCTTTTCGATGTGTGCACTGTATAATTTTATAGAGGTATCGAAAGAGCAAAAAGTACGTTTCTGAACATGCCAACTATCACAAGACTGTCCGCCGTTTCCGGTCTGGCAGCCAAATGTCGCGAGACCTCCGAGACAGAAACTATACTGTACGTACCTGCTGCTGTTTGGATCCTCAAATAAAATCATGTAATGTGCACTCTGTGCAAATTGAAGAGCAAGTGACTAGAAAACAAACTGTGATATGTCTTCTTTTATATTCTTGAACCAATTATATGACACAGGTCTCAATGGTTCATAAATAATGTTTGTTTTGAGCCGTTGACGCTGGCTCCATTCACTGGGCATATTCATGTAACTTCAAATTCATGAGATTTTTGCTCCCATGAAAGTGTCATGGCGCAGCACAGTCACGTGACCATGACACTTCCTTCTGTAAAAAGCTTCCTTGTGTGTGTGGGGAAGTGGAGAATGCTTAAGCCTGTCACAAAGTTGCAAAGTGATATTGCAAAGTGATATTATGAAGTCTGATTGACTTTTATACCACTCTAAATGGTATAAAATCTGACAATTTGAATCTGTGGCCGATCGATCAGAGCACCTCTAGTTTTCTCCACGGTTCAAGCCCCTGCACTGACTTCAGATTTCCCCAGATGATCAGTAAGCAGAGATCTCAGAATGTCTAGCTATGCTTGACTAAACTGGAAGTACAGCGCTGTAGGAGGTTTCCGGGTAGCCTGGACTGCTACCCTGTGCTTCATGTACTGCCGGCGGTTAGACACTTTGGGCAGTTCTTGAGACTTCCTTGGGGCGGCGGTGGCTCAGGGGTAAAGTGACTGGATGGCAACCGGAAGGTTGCCGGTTCGAACCCGGGCATCCCCCAGAGTTAGTGTCGATGTGTCCTTGAGCAAGACACTTAACCCCCAATTGCTCCTGATGTGCTGGTAGGTGCCTTGCATGGTTTCCGCTGCCACCAGTGTGTGAATAGGTGAATGCACAATCTATGTAAACCCCCTTGGATAAAGGCGCTATATAAATGCACCATTTACCATTTAGAGATCAAATTAGGAACAAGGTTAATTTAAGCCTACCTCGTTTTCATGTGAACTTCCAATCACATAAAAGAAGAGGTCTATGTTGCTCTTGTAGACGACTGTGAGGCCCTCCAGTAATGCTATCTCGCCTATGAGATAGGACATAGAACACAAGAACGTAAACGTACATGGCAAGCTTGATCTGTATTATTTAGCCTAGAAAGTGAGTCAGAACCTCTGTTGCTGGTTGTTAGTTATGTTCTCTCTTACTATCTGTCCGGTGTGTTTTGGTGAAAATGTTCTTCTCAAAGGCCTTCTGTTCCTTCACTGTAGGGTATGTGTCATCATAATACTATGAATAAATTAAGAGAGAGAGAGGAAATGTAAGCATATTATGTATCAATAGTTTGTTCATTCTCTATTAAAAGCTTTAAGGCAGATTCTACAAATGCCTGCTAAACCAGTAGTTCTCACACTTTCAAGATGTTTTCTAAATTTTACAAAAATAGCAGACGTACAAGTAGTGTTGATTTCTTTGACTAAAACTATACTATGACAAAAAATGTTTGTTGACTACCTAATTTCATTGGTCAAAACTGAATAAAAACGAAATAAAAACTAAGCTATGATGACTATCTCAACTATGTCACCCAACAAGAGTAGACATTTTGTCTAACATGCATTGTCAAAGACAATAGCCTTTGTAAGTTATATCATTGCTCAACTAAAAAATTATACCTTGGCATAAAGCCTGTCTCCATCGTTGTCTAGAATGAGAACTGCTTTGACAGTGTACAATGACGGTTCCTGCATGAGAAAGACACAGAGATCAAAAGATTATAAACAATTTCTGCAGAAAGGAAGCGTGAATCAAATCCAGTAAATGAAACCTTAGTGTTATTACTATTTTACACACAACTTAGAACTGCAATCCATATATTTTATATTTCCTAACCGGTAGTTTACCATACATGATACTAGAGTCTAAAATGTCTACAGATCATGCAATCCAGGAGTGACCCTGGTCAAGAAGAGACAATCATGTCTCCCCTCTCCCTCTCTCTGAGATGTCAATCAGTCAAGACTCCCAGTGATGCTGCAAATAGCCTGCATCCTTACTCACTAATTGAGATAAGACACAATCATGTCACCCTCCAGGGGTCCTCAGTACTGTACTCTAACGTTGTTGCAGTAGGACTCATAAAATGTATCTGGGAGCCATCTAAAAGACCACCCCTGGGTCCCATTACATTGAAAACCTATTTACCTATCAGCGCAGTGGACAGACACTTCGATACACACATCAACTCCATCTTATCTGCTTCCTGCCTTAAGGCAAGGACGCTTACGGGGAAAGGCCGGCAGGCCTGCCAACGACCCCTCCACCGAGCGGTCGGCGTGAGGTCGGACGAAAGAAAATGAGGGCGAGCGTGTTTTAAGGCAAGCTTTCCAGGTTAGGTTACCCATCTGGGAACCTATATGTCAAATTTGATATTTTGGCAAATATATTAAAAAATATATACTGTATATTTGGAGGGGGGGGAGTATACATGATTATAACATGCTTTAACATTTGACAACGAAGGTCTAATATCACTACAATTTCTAGAAAACCTGTATATCTCCAGTCATAGTTGAAGGATAAAATTAAGTCTGATAATGATGTACCATGCATGTTCATTAGTTACACTTTGCATTACTTAAGATCAATTTTCAAATAGTTATTTTTAACATTTTGGACAAAATAGCCAATTTTACATCGAGGTGCCCAGCTGTCCCTATAGTGCCCACGCAGCCCACCTATTCTGTATGTATCCCTAATCACATGAGATCATATCGCACGAGAAAAGTGACTGAAGAATGTAATTCAGTGAGTGCTCAGTCAACACGAAAATGGTCGCTTTTGGTTTAGCGACAGACACGTCACTTATAACTAAACAGTCAGTGAGTGTGTGTTGTTATCTACCAGCTTAAAACACATTTCCCAAGAGTAGCTTATTCTTATTAGCTTCACTGCAATCAAACAAAAAGTAGGTAGTTCAACTATGTTTTTCACCATGGTGTACATCTGTAGTGTACTCTGTGTCCATCGCATCAAACGAGAGTTCTCCATACAATTTACCACATTCATTAATTTGTATCTTGTACACATTCGTGTTTTATACTCAAGTCATATGTCCTCAGCCCAAATTAGTTTAAAAAGTATACCTTCAATATTAACGTTTAGCTTGTCTGGCTGTAAATAAGCACCATGTAGTGGAGCTAGTTTATTTTTTAAGAGCTGTTCATGTAGCTCAGTTACTTTTGATGAATGAGGATAGCTTGGCTATGGACATTGTAAAGTAGTTTGGCCAACATTATAAAGGTGTAACGTCCACCTGGGCCGCAGACAGACAGACAACGATGGACGCTAAACCTCCACATCATCCATAAACACACACTCTTTTACCAAGCGAACGTTAGCAACTTAGCACGCTAGCTAGCCTAAACTCTACAGTTACTGGTGATTCTCGCTCGGTTTTGCATAATAGTTACTTTTTATGTATATATATATATGTATCAAACGTAAAGCTTAATCAATGGGGGTGTATTAATGTATGGACACATATATAAGGAGACGATTTTAAACAATACCAATATCGGAGAATCCATCTTCTGTTCTGTCTGTTTAGCAGGCTAGCTACTATAGCTAGTTAGTAGTAGAAGTGTACTGCTAGTGACGTGAAAATGAAAGAGGACCTTTCCTATTGGCTAATGTCAGTCTACGACGCGTCTACGAGAGTCATGAACAAAAAATAGCCGATCTACAAGCTCACAGGGGCGTCAGAGTGCGCCGCGATGTGAGCTTGTAGATTTGTCAATTTTAGCAGCACGCCACACGGTTCAGAGTTCATGTTTGGTGTGTAAACATTTTTTTACACAAGAGCATCCAACCACGGAAGAATGAAACAATTAAAGAATGTAAATGAACATAATGCAAAACAAAACATTGATTAGCCCTACTTTATCAACAGCTTGCAAAAAATTATACAAATGGTTCTAAAAGGACAGTCTATTACAAAAAAAACAGGCTACAGGGGTTATTTCCTTTCTGGTCCTGAATTTAAAGACATACAAAAGACTAATAGACAAAGTATTTGCCTACTATAATAGATTTAAATGGTAAATGGTGCATTTATAGCGCCTTTATCCAAGGCGCTTATAGATTGTGCATTACATTCACCCATTCACACACTGATGGCAGCGGAAACCATGCAAGGTACGGTACCTTGCATGGTTTCCGCTCCTGATGGGCTAGTAGTAGGTACCTAATTTAGGTACCTACTACTAGCCCATCAGGAGCAATTAGGGGTTAAGTGTCTTGCTCAAGGACACATCGACTAACTCTGGGGGAGCCCGGGTTCGAACCGGCAACCTTGCGGTTGCGGTTGCCATCCAGTCTCTCTACCCTGTGGCGGTGGATACTAATTAGATAGTATTTGTCACAAATAGTATCTAATTTTAAAACATCTTCTATACATTTGTAGTAATACCAGTAAGATGCCTGAGAGTGAGAAGAGAAACGACCTCAATAAAGGGCGAGGTCGCGTGCATGGCATGCCTCCGCCTGGGTGACAGCAGACTGCTGGGCGAGCGCTGGCGCTTTGGAATGGGGGGTCAGATCAACATATCCGCCTGGATGACAGCAGAGACTAGGCATTTGCTGGGCTGCTGGCGTTTGGCATGTGTGTCAGATCAGCATATGAAATTAATTTTGTACTGGCCATATATGGAGCGTGTCTTGAGTGTACAGGGTTTGATGAGGTCAGATCAACATATGGAATATCAGAACAGGTCTGCTCCATGTATGGAGATCTAAGAGTGGCAGCGGGGGCAGTGTCTTGAGTGTACAGGGTTTGATGAGGGCCCAGGTAGGGCCGGGCCTTAATTTTCAGGCCTGTTGAGAACTCTAGTTTTCGCCGGATGCCGGGCGCGGCCACACTAATAACTTTGGGGCGGGCCCGTCTATAGTTTAAATGTACAGGTTTATCAGTCAAAAGGGAGACATCGAAGAGATAGGATGGATGGGAAAGGATGAACATATGGAATGTCAGAACAGGTCAGCTCCATATATGGAGATCTAAGGATTTGAGGTCAGATGTAGAGTTGCTGGCCAATATTGATGACATCAGGGATCTTATATGCACTTAATATTGATGACATCAGGGATCTCCATATATGGGCTTAATATCGATGACATCAGGGATCTCCTATACATCAGGGATCTCCACCCGTGATGATGTCACGTGATGTCACGGGGCAGGACCATATGCCTGGGGTGACCAACCAACCAACAAACACACTGACGGGAAATGCACGATTATATAGTAAAGTTAACTGCAAACTTCGGTCACAAAAAAAGAGAAAAACATAAATGACACTGCATTTTATATTTATTTAAAGTCACATGCAGACCTTGTATTGAACTGTTAATAAAGTGTTCAATCAATCAATGAAGCTGGTGCTCATTTTATACACTGTATTTTACTTACTACTAAAACAAAACAAAAAAACAGTCACAACAACACAACACATGATGTAATTGCTGTGTGTAGACCGTTGCCTTTCTTGTATAGTGGGAGTGACCCTCAATGACCTCGAATGTTTTATTTATATGCCATTTTTATGCCTGCATGTCTGTATACTCATGAACAACTTTTTTTTAAGGATCCTCCTACATTTAACCAACCTAATTATCCCAGTTCCCACTTCTGGGAAGCATTTGGAAACCCTGCCTGGTGGGTATTCCCCTGTATCACTCCATGGATGACATCATCGAGTCAGTCCGCCTTTTATTGCTACAGGATGGTTTATACTAGTATCCATATCTCTTTTTTTTTTAAAGATACATTTGCATTCAAATTAGAATAAGCACCCATCACACCTTTTAATCACTATTGCACTACAAATGGTCTAGTAGCCAGCCCTATACTGATAAAATTCAACAACCGTAGCTTATGATGTGCAACAGTATTGTGGGCAACCATGACATTTTGCAACGCCGCACCATGTTTACACAATTCAACCGCACAAGATTTCAAAATTACCCTTGGAAGCCTGGGAGGAAACATACACCCTTTTACCAGCACAGAAAGGTTAATCTTACATCTCTCATACAACTTCATGTTTACAGGGCCATTTTTATGCGCTTATTTATTCATTCCCATAATTCAAAACCTGTATTCTGGTCATCATATTATCCCCCGTAGTCACGAGGGGATAACTCATGCACTTAGACTATAGTGGAGCGGCGTCCTCAAACTTTTGTTTTTGCGCTCAGGTCACCCCTATGAATAAGGTTTTCATCCATGGCACCCCTGAATTATTATTGCTACTACTTTTATTTCGATCTTTCTTTCAGATAACATTTCATCTTAAGCTAAATTAATTTCAGAATGATCGAAAAGGCATAGGCAGAAGCTTTAGCTTTTAAGTACCTATCCTTATCACAATCTAATACACCATGTGAACATACTTAACGAACAACAAATTGTGCAAAACGAAAAAACACAAAAAAAAAAAAAAAATGAACAAAACTATAACAAGGAGAGAAAACAACAGAACAAACAAAAAACAACAAAACAACAACAGTAACAACCAAAGAAAAGAGAGAAGAAAAAAAAACATTTTGACCCTTTAGGACCTTCATCAGACCAATGAAATAAAGTAAGTCTACTACTGTACATGTGGAGCTCTAAAAACAATTGTGCAGATGTTTCTTCTCTTTGATGTTTGTCTTGATGTCCAGCACCTGGCCTAAATACAGGCAAGAGATGTGCACACAATCCTCTCTGTGTACTTTATGTATAGCACGGCACCTTACATTTATGTTCATATTTACGGTATGTAAATATGTAATTCTTTCACCCCCTAAGATGTCACGAGGAAAACTTTCCCATTTTCCATTACAAACCTTGAACCGCTTGAACCCCAGCATCCATATTCTGGGCAGGCTCACTACACTCACTACAAATAGAAGAATAGATACTACTTTTGGCAAAGAGATTTGGTGTAGATTGAAGAAGAATGCACCAAGTACAGACAGTTCAACTCAGGTCCGTTTGACTAAGTATCGAGGGTTAAAGTTAAAGTGATATTGATAAAATCCAAGTATTCTTAAAGTACACTGAGACTCAGGCACCCCTGGACTTGCGTCAAGGCACCCTTTAGGTGTCACGGCAGTGACGGCACCCACTTTGAGAACCACTGCTCTAGTCTAGTGCATGAGTATAACATCACTCAGCATGTCAGCAAGCCTATTTTTGTATCATCACAATACAGACCCTCATATTTGCAGTAGCTTTACACAATGTTCTCTTCACTGCATGTATTTATTTATACCTTATATACACACACTCAGTGGATGAATGTCATCTTGTGTTAACTTATAACCAAAACACAATGGAATTGAAAATGAACCAAGCCAGTTTGAGATTATATTTGTAATGTTTGGACAATGTAATTCACTATATACTGTTTAAATCAGCTTGATTTGATCTTTATATATCGTGGACAAACAAAACACTGTACAGAAACTCCATGGATCATCAGCACAATAACTCACAGTAAACAGCACTAAGCACAGCTATTCATTTTATCTCAGTGAAGGTACGTAAATTGTTAAATTTTGTGAGGGTGAGGTGAAGATGAATGTGATAACATGAGTTGCTCCCACAGTCCTCAGTTTATGCAAAAACTAAAAAAAACACACCACAGTTGGTAGCTCCCTTCCCTGCTGTTATCAGCATTAGGCAGAGCTTCCACCACCCGACATCCTCCTTTCCCTGCCATCTTTCTCTCTCTCTCTGGTTCTGCATAAACCACCCGCATTAACTTCTATGGTTGCAACCAGACACATGCACATACTAGTGTAGGTGCATATGCATGAGCTGTGCAGGCAGGCAGGCAGGCAGGCACACACACACACACACACACACACACGTGCGCACACACAAAAATTCAAGTCACCGTGACATTGTGACATGTTATCTCAAACTGGAAATCATAAGATAATTATTGAGAAATTCCGAACAATGATGCTGCAGGTTGAGGTTCCTCATTTGTTTCGTGCGTAGACAAGCATTGTGATCGATCATGATAGATGGAACATCAGTACAAACAAACACAGTTGAATAAAAAGAAGAAGCGCTGCAGTCCGGATGGTTATCAGTAAGTAACTGCTCGTTGGAGATGGAGGGTTCGACGATAATAGATAGATAGTAGTTCCTTAACTTCCTTCCCCATGCTGACAATCATCCAAGTGGAAAAAAGGTGTGAACTCAAAGAAAATCCAAGGCACTCTGTTCAGAAAGCCTTATTTTCATGCAGCTTAGGCAAAACATTAAAAACGACCTACATACATACAGGCTATGAAGTATGTAAGAGCCATTCATGACCTCATGTTTTCCTGATGATTGCTTGATTTATTGATTGATTGATTGATTACTGCAGCTTGGTCAAGGCCAGCCCAGGTATTTAAACAGGTTGCTAATCAGCCTTCAGGTGTTGCCAGTGGCAGACGGCAGAGCTAGGCACACAGTTTTCCACTGTGTGTGTCAATCATAATTTAAACAATCACACCCATGTGAACTGAGCTACTCAATAATACCGCTGGCTGGCTGCAGTTATAGTATAGTTACAGTGTGAATGGCCCTTTAGGATTATCAACAGTGTGTGACCCGAATGCGACCCCAGTCCCAATCCCAGACAGACAGACATAGCCAGTCAGCCTAACCGCTCAACAATTACATAACAATCAATTTCACAAAACAATCAACATAACATTCAAAGATATATTACCCATTATTGCCCAGTGTCCACACTATCATTTCAAGGAATAGAAAATTAAGCTATATCGAATAAAAAACTGAAGTAGACAAATCACCAGTTGAAACACTTTTATATCAACACCTTCTTCACTTATGCATTGACACGTATCAATCTACATCTGGATAATACAATCAATGTGGCCATGGATAAAAGTACAAAATTACTCTCAGTTAGTCATCCATCCGCCCTCTCTCTGTAGGCTATCTTGTTCCTCTTTTCCCAGCAGCTGACTCCAAAAATATTCCCCAAACCAAAGGAATACACTCATTTTGTTTAGCGGTAAGGTAGTTTTTCCATTAGTGTATTATACAGCATGCTTTCTGGTTGGTAGAACAAGACCTCAAATACCACATTCCTCCATCTTTAATGAGCAAATGTCATGGCGACAAGAGACATGGGGAGGGTGGCAAAAAGAAACCCCATAACCAAACATAATTAATCCCTAACAACTATCCACTAAACACAGGCTGATACAACTGTCAAGGTTTATTTCCATTAATTCAAACGATAAATTCCATTAAATAGCCTAAAACATATGTGAAGTAGATTGTGGTGGAGGTACTTCTGTGGCCTATACTGGCAATGTGCACAAGAGTCGACATTTAGCGCTGATCGTTCCAGCGATTTGTGAGATTAATCCCAGAGTCAGACACACAGTCACAGGTTCTCTTCAAGACGAACTCCATGCATAAAAAAATAGCACATGAGACCAGGGCCTAATTTAGTTGAGAGTGTTCATGTACAGTAGTAGAGCTTGAGCAGACCTCGAGAAGTGCTAAAGTAACAGTAGTAAGACGATATAACTGTAATAATCCGTACCACCGAAGCACAGAATTTAAGTTTAACCAAGACCCTCAGAAATTAAGCCATGCGGAAAGTCAGAGAGATGTCAAAAACTAATTGAAGCAAACAAACACACTGAGAACGTGGGCGTTGACCTGGGAACTGTGTCCAGAATTGAAAACCACTGTGGTCGCAGTAATAACAGGCTGCTCTTATATAGGCAGTCTTTGGCGGTGGTTGAGTAGGGGGCTGGGTGCTAGGAACTTTGGTTGGGAAGTCCCTTCTCTGATTCCTGGTAGACATCCACCTTTCTTGACTCTGTCAGCCACCTACTTTTTTCCCCCATCTTTAGAACAATGACACGAAACATCATAATCTGTGCTTTAGTAGTGGGATCCGACAATGTCACAAGACCAGACGACACTTTCCATGACCTCGTTTCTGTTGTTGAATGTATACACAGCATCTAACCAACGTTATTACCTGCATGACAAATTGTTCATTTTTTTGGCCATATTGTTTTACAGTGCTGTAAATCGGCATTCTTCATAATACCTGTTTGTCAAAATAAACTGTATTTTATTTGTCATTACTTACATACTGTATAGGTAAGAAGCTTAAATTATTCTGACTGCAGAAGGATGAAATGTAGATAGTCGAGGAAATATATTGCTAGTTTGATTCTATACACATAACATACCAGTGTGTGTGTGTGTGTGTGTGTGTGTGTGTGTGTGTGTGTGTGTGTGTGTGTGTGTGTGTGTGAGAGAGAGAGAGAGAGAGAGAGAGAAATAGGTAGAGGTATCAAAATCAGCTCTGAAATTTCAGAAACAACGATGCTGCCTTTGCAAAGGATAATACAGGGACTTGAATAGGGCTAATCCAACAATCATCACTGTTGTACTCTAGTTTCATCACTATATTGAAATATAGTGCCAATATACCGTAATCAAGGACACTGAATGAATATCGGATCTCTCCACCTACACCATAATTAACCAAGTCAATGCTGTTATACAATGGACTGGTTCTAATCTACATAACGTGTTGCCTTTGTGTATTCTTACTGTTCATGAAGCTCCAGAACAGGGCAGTGAGGGGATTTTTTGTGTGCGAGGGATTTTAATGGTCACTTGCTATGTAAGACATGCTCCCCTCCATTCTCCCCCTGCTCCTCTCTCTCCCTTGGTGGTTGCTCTGCCAGATATAGGAACAATGTGGTCTTTCTTACCTGTCGGAGGTGTACATTCCATCCCTACTAAACCAAGTCCCAATCCAGTCTCCAACCCACCCCCGCTTGAACGGGGGCCCTCACTGCAATGCCAGCTTTAACTATACAGGTGCTCCACCACACATCACACGCCTGGCGCCTCATACCATTCATTTTGGGAGGATTTGTGAGGACACTGTTCTTGTACGGTTAGTCTTCCACCGACTATAAGCTTTTTAACACACACTTTGATCTTTTAACCCCAAAGGACTTCTTTACACATGACTTAATTAGACACACTGTTGGTTGGTACATCTTTTTTTCCCCCATATGTAAACATCCATGTATTTGAATTTAGACATATAGAATGATTGCTCTGGTGTATCAAGTCAGACTGTTGGTTTGTGGTTTCTCATGTGGAGAAAAGGGAAATTTCAGGGTTGGGGTGCAAGTGTGCTATTAAGGAGGAGAGTGCAAAAAAGAGGCAGTGTGGGTGCCTTCCTTACAGGAAGATTGCGTTGTGTCGTCGCTGAGCCGTCCCTTTTATGCCCGGTGGCCGTGTGTGTAGCCGAACAGAGAGAGACAAGAGTCAGTGAGGGACAGACAGACAGTCAGAAGGGGTGCTCATTTAGTCCTTCTTGTGGTCCGTTACAAGTTGGTCCTTTTTACTCTGCCTCTTCCAATCTACCACTATAGGATTATGTTTCACATCTGAAGTTTTTTCTTTTCTTTTTTCCATCTCCTCACCTGTTGAAGACGAAGAGAATGCTGCTCAGGTATGTTCATTCACATCCTACAGATTTCAATACCTGCTGTTTTTCTTTCTGGTTGCAGATCAAGTTGTGCACTTACAACTTTGACAGAAATGGCAATGTTGTTGTTTTTTCCCCCCTGTTAGATAAAAGATGTCAAACTAAATGAAATAAAAATGTTATTTCGGAAATGTAAACCTTCAGCTAAATGAATAAACATGCTTAAACGTAAAAATATTTCTAAATATATCTAGATACATGCTGTTTGTTTTCATTCATTCACTCCTTATATATATATATATATAATCTTTACCATTCCCTCTACTGTACTGACAGCTGGGCCAGAGCATCAACATGCCTGGAGAAGTGACTGTATACTTTGTCCTCTTAGAAAGAGTACAGGAAATACTGTCTTAGGAAACTCACCACAAAAACAACAAAAGACATGAGTTAAAACCACAAGCATGGGTATTTGTAGACAATACACTATTACTATTGTGGGATTGATGTGGAATACATGTTCTGTGTCTGGCTTAGTTACGAAATTTGAATAACAAGTTTCTTAAAACATCTCTGTGCTCCTGTAGGCAGCAGTGGAAAAGTAATAAACATCTTAAATATATTTTAGAAGCAATGTGGACCTGAATATCTGTCTTTTAAATGGGATGTTCAATACATATGTGGCCTTTAAACATGTTACCTGCGGCTCAAAACCAAGAGATTATTTAATAATTATCTAGTAATGTGCTATATGGTCAACATGAGACTGATATCTTTGCTGGGTAACTTCCAAATAGAATTACTCATATTTCATAGTCAGAACGGTTTTGGACAAGACAATGTTGTATGTCTTCCATATGATCTCTCATCAATAATACTGATAGAGACCATACCTTTAGTTTAGACTCCCATTTAGTCAAAGACATACCCTCAGCTGTCTCTTATAAGATACAGACATGTAAATCCCTGCCCGTACAAATGTTCTACCGTTTTAATTGACACACAAACATCTGAGAGCAAGTTGGGATACTACTTCTTTATTTTATTTTTAACATGGTGTAGGTGCTCTTTTACATGGTCAGAAGAACTAGGCCAACTGAAATGAACATGAAAACATGTCTGATGTCTGGGTGCCACACGCCAAACCTTTCCAAAGCTGTCTCAAGGCCCCAGCCTGTTTTCCAGAAGATTGTCTTATCAGTAGCTGGCATTGCTCCACAGCACAGCTGATGGGAGGAGCCGACCCAACGGAACTGTACCCTGCATGCATTCCTAAAGACTCGCACCTAAAGTTGAACCAAAATGCTGTCATTTATTTTAGCACCAATCTGTCCAAGCGTTATATTGTATATAATAGATATATAGTGCCATGAGTAAAGAGGTCGAATGATGAGGTTTGTTTCTCTTGGGAACAAACTCCCAACCCACCTTAGACTTGCACCTTCACTCGACATTTTTAAGACTCAGCTTAAGACCTATTTTTTTTTACTCTTGCTACTCTTTTTTTAGAATGCTATTCTAATGTTTTCTATGCCTCTGTTTTTTGCTTCTCACTGACTTTGCTCTGTGTATGTTGTGTTGTTTTTTGCACTTTATGTAATTTGACCATGCCTTGATTTTTATGTTGTTTTCTTCTGTAAAGCACTTTGCGCTGCACTCGTGTCATGAAAGGTGCTCTATAAATAAAGTTTATTATTATTATTAATGAGATTGTAACTGGTGACAGGATAACATGTTTTCAGCTGTGCTGTCAAGAATGAGTTCAGCCAAGGCAATAGTAACGTGACGTTTCCTTTCTTTTCTTCTCAAGGAAGACCTTATGCATCAAGAGCCTGCAGTTCTGAATGTGTTCAGCAGCCAACTATGCTCTCCCGTTGAGGAGAACCTGTGAGGTAAGTCTGTCCAAGTCTTAGAATTCTAAGAGTAGAGGAGCTGCAATGCATTATACATTTATAATTAAAATGAAATTAAATATAACCTTTATATGCTACATCATGGTGAACCATTTCCCCTCATTATTCACAGGTATTAGGCACCCCAGGCAGGCTGTGTGGTGGAGTGTCCATGCCCACAAATTTCCCTGGAGCACGGTCTTATGGATGCCCCCAAGACACAGATATGGATTTGGCGTGGCAGGAGCTGATGGCTATCACGGAGCTGCAGGTAAATGCCACACTTTGACCTGATTTATACTTCATACGTAGTCATGCATCTTGTCTTGCACCGGTAGTAGCCCATCATCAAAGCTTGTAGATATGCTATTAATTCAGTGTGAGACACTGACCATAGCAGTAATTTCATTGACTCATGTTAAAGCAACCTCTGTATAAGTTTACCAAAATTAAATATATTGACATCAAATTACTAGCCTGTGTCAAATATAATTCTACGTGTGGTTTTATCTCAAGTTAATCTGAAAATGGTAATCACAGCTTAAATATTAGAACACATTGTGTGGTATCATGGTGGTGCTTGTGCATAACACTTTGATAACATTGATAACATTTGCAAATGGTTTGTCTATATAGATTTAAATTCAATAAGCCTGTGGCTTGTATTAACCAGTTCATTTGTATTCTTGATCCAATAAAAATAGATGTCAATTATATGATGAAATGAAAATGTTAATTTATAATAAAGTTGGTAAAAGCAAAAAAGATACAATGAGACATTTTGATCAGATGCTCTCTTAAAGCTTACACACTCCGGTGATGTGGGCAACAATGAGTCAATTGAGTGATGGCTGGATAAAGAGACAGGGAGAGGGGGCAAGTGCTGTATGTTGCTGGCAGCCCCCTGCACAGCACAATGGCCATCTGTTTCCATGTGTAATTTGATCACACCTAAGCGAGCCCTGCATAAGCTATGGGTGGCATGTTGAAGTGGAGCTTAACTGTGTGCTTTGGCAAGCCAGACAACGTATGAATTATTATGAGACCCTATCCCACTAATTAACTCAGGGGTTACATACATGCATTACATAATTATTTCCTTGCGAGCTCTATGAAATACCCAGTGATTTGCATGAAAATTGCAGTTCGGTTTAACATTTCTTAATTTTCTTTTACAGGAATTTCAAGTCCCCACTCAAGGCCCCTACGAGATGACACAGTACCATCCCATGGAGACTGTGATCCCTATGGGAGGATACGGCCTGTGCCAATCCCATTCTGAAGGCCCCCCCACTGCTTGTGAGCTAAATACTGTAGCTGCTTGTGAGGGCTCTTACTCTGAACTGGCGCCTGCCTGTCACCGTATTTTAAGCAGTGCAGAGGCCATGTACGGGCACTGCGGTTCTCAGCTCAACCCTAGAATCATGCCCACTGCTCACCCTCCGCAACACTCACTCATGGAGCAGGTGAATATGTCGGCTGCCAGCGAAGGGCACAGGAAACCCAACATCTGCCTCTCTCAGGGTCTCAATCGACACATACTGGGTGCTCTCCACGGACAAAACCTACACCGTTCCTCGGCAGATGATTTGGAGTCAGATTCTGGCCTGTCTCTTGGCTCTAGTCCACCACTCGCCTCCCCTGATAATCCCATGACTGGCATGCCAGTCATGGGATTATCAGGGGAGGCGAGTGGTGGA
>OOFJ01138715.1:35968-49085 GCA_900323375.1 Benthosema glaciale
GTATCAAAATTAGGGGTGCAACGATACATGTTAAAGGGCACTTTTTTTTTAGTTTTTTTGTTGTGCAGTTACCTTGCCGTGATGTAATTCCAAATGTGGACCAGAAATTAAAAAGAAATGTTCCAGTGATTAGAAAGAATTAGTTCAAAATATTCTCCTCATTGACTTGCATTGCACACTAAAACAGCTCTCAAAGTCACTCTTTTAGTATGTAACGAAACACAAAGTTGATTCAGACACTATAGCATCACCATAACTCATGCAGCTTTTGTTTTTCATAAAAATGTTACCTTCCTGTTGATTTGTCCATTTTATTAGAAAGAAAACCCTGGCATTGAGGGTTGATTTCACCCCAAAAACAATCTGCAAATTGTAAAATCAACAGGAAGGTAACATTTTTATGGAAAACAAAAGCTGCATGAGTTATGGTGATGCTCTATCTATAGTGTCTGAATCAACTTTGTGTTTCGTTACGTACTAAAAGAGTGACAATGAGCATATTTTGAACTAATTCTTTCTAATCACTGGAACATTTATTTTTAATTTCTGGTCCACATTTGGAATTACATCACGGCAAGGTAACTACACAAAAAAAACTCAAAGAAAGTGGTCTTGCCCTTTAAGGTTTGCAGGAAAAATAAAATGATCCAACTGATAGTGTTACCAAAAACATTTCTAACAATTGATGTCCAATACCGGTATAAACAGTTATGCAACATTAAAATAAACCTTCAGACCGTAATCACAAAACCATTGACATGCCCCCACCCCCAAAAACAAAAGCCTATTTTGGCCTGTCATTTTACTAAAAGGGGCAGAATCAGCATGATCCTTTTCAACTAGGACTTGTGATTTTAAACAGGTGGCCAGTCTCATGAGCTTAAGCCAAAACAAACATTCCAATTCACTTTTTTCACATGGGCCATTAACCCATATGCCCTTTTACCTTTAATGCCAGCTGAACCCTCTGTCACATACCCGTGTCTCATATAGCAGCATTTTTAATACGAATTTGAAGGTTTTCAGATAACCTTATGGGTTAAGTTTTAGGAGGCGTTTTTAAGAATGGGCCTCAGGTCCAAATGTGTTAAGGAGACATGTAATGTACGAAACAAGTTGTCTTTCAGCTGTTTTTCACTTTCAAACTGTTTGAAAACTGTTTGTAACAGATCATTGAAAACACCCATTCTTTGTTCCATGACAATATGGTTATCCTTCTGTGTGAGAGGGTCATGACTTTACCATTACTTTTATATATATTTTTTTAATGTTTGTCAAAGTGAAATATTTTGCACAAAGAAAAAAAAAAACGTGCCTCGTCAATTGAACCTGTATGGTTCAATGTAAGTTTGCAATGCATGTTTACAGTCATATTAAGCCAAACAAGGTGTGTGGTAAAAATGCTTTATTATAAAAATGTATTAAAAACAAAACTGCCCAGCAGTCTTCAGTAGTAAAAACACCTCCTCAGTAAAAACACCATCGTTTGTCCAGGCATCCTATGACAGAAGATTTATGTCAATGCAATGTGTTTTTTTTCCTTCACAATTAAATAATGCACAAGATTCTGATTGTACTTGTAGCCAACCTTTTTTTAAGAATGCAGCAAGAAAGTTGTCGACTTCAAGAATCACAGGGACCAATGTGGAACATGGAAGGTCCTCAGACCAGTGTGATTTTTTCCTCCCCTGTAAAGCAGAAGAAATACAATTAAGCGTGGCATAAAGTAAACATTGAAAAATGTGTCAAATGTCGAGTCGACTGTCATTGCCGTTGGTTCGCTGCATGCATTACGGTGGCCCTACAAGGTCTAATTCAAAAGCAAATCCATTAAAAGAAACCTGTTCACTTTCCAGACACAGGAAGAGTCAAATCAAGAAAAATCGGGACGGCTTCGGGGACAGAAACATGGAGGAAACTCTGAAAAGTTAATTCACATGACCGGCAGCTAGAGCTCACGTTTATGAATCTATTCTAAACCTTTGCTTTTCTACAAACCACCTTATGTTGACCAATCGTACACACTACCAAACACAATTACCAGATGGTCTGTTTCAACTGCAGTTTATTGTCCCAACCACATAAAGCCAACAAAATATCCAGTCGGTAAATGGAATCACCAACTATTTTTTCCCCTCACAATGCAAGAGTTCTCCATCATCAGTTAATGCATTTGCTTTCTTTCACCTCTTAACACACAACTGACGTTGTGGGCCACCTTACATTATGTTTAGCCCATTAATAGTTACATTTGTTTGCACAAAAGGCCCAAGCCATTAGTGTGCTACACAGCCTACTACCAACTAAAGAACATAAAAAAACAAAACAAACGAGAACATAAAATTATTATAAGACTAACAGTATTTGAGAAGTCCAGTCTTACCTGTCCTACAGTCAGCTTTAAAGCCATTTGTTGGCTGAAGCCTGCTAGTCTTACATACCTTCTGTTCTCACTCTCCCCCTGCTTCTCTGGCGATGGTTTTGCTACTTCTCACCCTCAGCTGGCTTCCATGGCTAGCCTCAAAAGACTTCGCATGTAAGCTAGCCTCGTCCCGGATGATCTTTCGAAACAACTCTTGAGTCGGTGCAAAGTGATGGGGCCCTTCAGATGAATCAATGCATCTGTGCTCTACTTCTCAGTCCTTTTGGACAGCATGTATTGCAAATGCATTGGTTTGACCCTATGCACCTTACTCATCCTCACCTCACTCAAACACCATTACTGTCCAAGAATTCACCATTCACTCGAGTTTGAACATGGGGGTGGGGGGGCTCTCACACAAACTTCACACCCAACTGAAGTGCAATTACCACGGTTTGTGGCATCCAACATTATTCTGACACAAATCCCCATCCGCCCTCTCCCGACCCCTAAAAGAACACGCGGTGGTTTTTAAAAAAAACTGAAGGTGGTTTATTTCAACTTTCAACTTGCTTTTTTTGTTGCAGAATAGATACACAAATAAAATAAAACCAGACTAGTAAAGTAAAGAAAATCTACATAAAACCTCATTGGAATGCTTGCTTTCCAGAAACATAAAAATATAAAATAATCCTGGTTGACAAAAAGTTCTTTCTGGAGACCCTCCATGATTTTCTAATGTACATCTCTTCTTGTAGCAGCTGAAACCTGCCACAACTGTTTGGCTGAGCAGATCTAGGAGGTAAACCTGCCGCTCGCTGCCCTGTCACTTCTGTCACTTGTCTCGCTTCTCCTCTCCTTCCTTGCTCTCCTCCCCTAAGTAATCAGTCCTGTTGAACAATATGGAACAACATTGTTAAACTATGCACTGACTTGGAATAATCCTGAGAATGCACAGAGAATTCATTTTTTTAGGATCCGAGTTACAATTAAGCCCTGATAATGACTACATTACAATTAAGCCCTGATAATGACTACATTACATTCAATTACGGATGTCAGGACTCAGCTACTAGGAAACCAGTGAAGTGAACCCGAGGCAGTCATCTCGACACTTACCTCACCGTTTAGAACCGTCGCCCAGAGCCGCCGCCGCCACCACCATACCCGCCGCTACCACCACCACCACCGCTGGAGCCACCTCCATAGCCACCTGAGGCAACGAGACCAGAGACAAACATACATATTACATCCAGTAGCAGTCAAGTCACATTAACTGTACAATATCAGATATTCCTGGGCTACCTACCTCCATATGGGCCGCTATTCCTTCCGCCGCCACCTCCTCCACTACTGCCAAAGCTGCTTCCTCCTCCTTTCATTGGGCCATAGTTGGAAGACTGGTTGTTGTAGTTGCCAAAGTCGTTGTAGCCGCCACCTCCGCTGCTGCCACCACCACTACCACCACCGCTACCTCCGAAACTTCCTATAAAATCAAAAAAAGAATTAATTTTAGGAGGGATCCTTAAGTTCTGGAGCACAGTACAACGCCACCCACCCCCTTCCCCCAGACTGACAAATGTGCGAAAGAAAATGAAATATTGCCTCACCGCGGGTAGTGTCACCTCCGCCAAAGCTTCCTCCGCCACCGCCGTTGTAGTTGTCACTATACCCGTTTCCACCGTAGCCGCCGCCTCCACCACCTCCACCATAGCCGCCGCCTCCACCTCCATAGCCTCGGTTACCACCACCCCCATATCCGCCTCCACCGCCATAGCCACCTGCAAAAGATATGCCACGCCAAATTAAGTACACTTGACAGCCACGATGTAGAACTGCAGCCTCCCAGCTCTGTGCACAACTTTTCCCCATTAGCCCCCAGTTTTTCAGAAGGTAGCATACCCGTTTCCTGATCCAGATCTTTTGCCCCATAATCCCGTTTGATTGGCTCTACACAGGTTTGAACAGGAAACACGTCACAAACACAACAGTCACATGCATTTCCACATCAAATGTGCTGCAGAGCCAAACAAATGAATCATGAAAAGAAAACTACAAATGAAGCATGAACAGAAACTACAGTTTTACTTTTAAAAGAAAAAAAAACCTACCATCTCCGCCACCATATCCATTGTTGTAGCCATCGCCACCGCCATATCCTCCTCTTCCTCCTCCTGACACACAAAAAAAACACATGGGTTAGTCACAATATATTGCATACAAGCGTTTCTGGCAGAGACTTAAAAAAAAGGATCCTACAACTAAGTACCTCGGCCCCCACCATATCCGCCGCCACCACCGCCGTATCCTCCACCATCACGGCCGCCACCAAAGTCATTGTAACCTCCCCTCCCTCCGAAGCTGCCGCCACCTCCTCCTCCACCACCACGACCTGGAAGACAGCATAACGCGTGTCAACACCAACATCATAAAAAAAAGACGCTCGCGTTAGCAAGCAGTGGTAGAAATTTTGCCTCACCTCTCATTTCCATACCAGTGTTCTGCATTTCCTGTCTCGAGAGGGCCTTCCTTACTTCGCAGTTGTGGCCGTTGACTGTGTGATATTTCTGGACTGTGTGCAGAAGAAGAACGAGAGACCATTAGAGAACAAAGTGGGAAAACACTCAAAAAGCAGGAAAACACTCGTAACAATGTACCGATTGGTTGGCCCAAAGACCCTAGTACTTACTGACAATCCTGTCCACTGAATCATGGTCATCAAAGGTGACAAAAGCAAAGCCCCTCTTTTTACCACTGGCACGATCAGTCATGATGTCAATGACCTCAATTTTGCCAAAGGATTCAAAGTAGTCTCGCAGATGTGATTCTTCCGTGTCTTCTTTAATACCTCCAACAAATATCTTCTTAACGGTAACGTGAGCGCCTGGTCGACTTGAGTCCTGCGATGTAACACAACACACACACAACATAAGACATGGCCAGTGCGATCATCAAACGACATTAAACAAGATCTCTCAATGGACGTTTTGTAAAATTTACCTCTCTGGACACAGCCCTCTTGGGCTCTACCAGTCTTCCATCAACCTTATGAGGACGTGCATCCATTGCAGCGTCAACTTCGTTTACAGAGGAATAGGTGACAAAACCAAAGCCCCTGGATCTTTTGTTTTGTGGGTCTCTCATTACCTGTGGCAGAGAATTCAAATATATTCAATGCAATCCTCTTCAGTATCAATTGTAATGTTAATGACGAGAAAACCAGTTTAACAAGTTTAGCTATGCATAATGGTATTGTAATAACATACCCTCTAAAACCTAAGCTTTCGGACATTCCCACAATTATGTGTAAACGATTAGTACAGTGTATAAGCCAGCCAAACAATGCAGTGGTCACTAGCTAAATGATGGAGTTGGTAACCAAATTAGATCTTTACTCTTGAGTGTAAAATTAAACCATACATCGTACACGCTACATTGTACAAGTTATTATAGTTAACCTCTGCATTAAGTCTACACAATTAGAGCAGTAGATTTTGTTACTGTTACTTTGATTTGCCCGTTCTCTCTCGCCAATGGGATCACATCAATACAAGCCACAATGATGAATTGTGGGCAATTTTTTTGTGTGTCTACCTGACTTACTAAATCTAATCAAATCGTGGTGAAAAGAGGTTGAAAATCACTGCACTGCGTGCATAAAAGCTGCGAGGCAGGCTTAGAAACAACACGGTAATGTTAATAAATAAAATAAAATGAGTCACATACCACGCAGTCTGTAAGGGTGCCCCATTGTTCGAAGTGGGCTCGGAGGCTTTCGTCGGTGGTCTCGAAGCTCAAGCCCCCAATGAACAGCTTGCGGAGCTGCTCCGGCTCACGCGGGGCCTAAACAATAGACAATGAATGAATGAATACAACATCTGTTTGCAGCGTGACCGGTAACACGAAGAAGAAAAACATCACCGGGATTACTGCAATCCATTTAGTTAAGAAAAACATTGCACTGCACGGGCACATGTAGCAATGAACAATGGAATTATTATTAAGTAAAGCAAATACAAGGCTTAGATGGGGTGGAGATGGGAGAAATCGATGCAGCCGCGGCCGCCATTACCAGATTGCGGCTCAGTAAACGGGGCTAAAAAAAACATCCACATTGCATGGTAAATAACGTAGCCGTGTTCAACGGGACAACGAGGCACGCGTTGTCTTGTTGGCAATCCGTCGTATTTTGTCCAAAAACACGAGCCACGAATTGCCTCACATACATATTACAGCATGAACAAAAGGCCCAGTCACACGAGGCCTGGTGGGCTCTGCCTTTTAAGATGGCGGCCTCGCATGCATTGCATTGCTCGCAAAATGCTGCGACATGTTAGCACGGCAGTTTAGCTGCATCCTGCGGTCACTTTAGTTTAGACGACCGTATTAAGCAGCGAATCCGACTGAAACCGGGGGGGAAAAAATCACAATATAAACCGCAATCAAAACTTACTTCTCCTTTCGACATGATTTCTTTCCTTCTGCTGTTTGTTTGTTTGTGCTGGTCGGACGTTCTCTCAGTGGGTTACTTGATGATGCGTGCGAAAGAAGACACCGGCGCTGGCCCAGCGAACGAGAATATGTAGCAAGAGATACGCCTCGCGCTGCCCTCCGATTGGTCGCCGCTTCCCGCTGCACTCGTTCCGTCACCGCCCGCTCACAATCCGGTTGGAGGAGACAGCGGTCAGTCAAAAGACGAATAGACCAATGACACGTCGTCAATGTCCTCAGTGGGCGGAGATTTTACGCCATGATGAAAAATGGCTACCAGTGAGAGTGAGGGAGGACGAGGGGGGGGGTTCTTCTTTGCGCGACACCGCCGTACCAGAGCATACAGATTTGGGGGCAGCATGATGATGCCTGGGGAGAATAACACTATATTATTATGTATTAAACTCTGGAGAGACATCGTGACTTCCTATTATGTTTACACTCTATCGAGTCGTTATTATTCAACACAGTTGCCCTGGGTGCAGCAGTGCTAACCATAGGGTAATATTATCACAACAGGAACAAACACACACAAAATGGTTATGATTATTTCAGGGAGATACACATGGAACAGATCCCATAGCTAGTGTGGTATATCCAGCCAATCAAAAATGCCCACGGCCACAACCCCTTTCACGGATTCCTTTGATTTTATTTTTTTTACCCAAAAAAGGAGCAGTGCCTAAAATGTTTTCACCATCACATACTCAAGTCAAGAACTCCTAGGTCTCTCCTGGATCGGATCCTAGTAGACCTACAGAGTACTACTACACATAGAACATTTACAACACAATACAGACTGATGAATTGAAAGTGGAGGACCCTGATGTAAACAAGTATTTTCTAGCTTTTCATAGTTTCATCCTCGTAGCAGTTTTTGTATTGACTTGTGCTTGTGTTTGAAATGTATCCATTCTACATAGCCTATTGAATTTTTAAATTAAAAATACAAATTTCAATCATTGAAATTGATTTAAAACTTGTTTGGTAGAGGACTGTTGTTGAAAACACCAAATGCAGACTTGGTTTTCTTTGTGCTCTTGGAAGCTGTGATTTTCTCTCTATTATCTAACTACAGCAACTACAGGATCATGGACAAAGAAGACAATAGTTTGACAATAGTTTGCTTTCTTGACCAAGGTTCCATTGTAAAAGAGAGTAGGCTACCATCTCAATGGGACGAGCAACCTGGCAAAAAAAAGGTTAAATAATAATAATGGGGATGGGCAAGTATTTAGTTTGTGTTGATTCATAGACCACAGCTATAGTAGCTACACATTTACAAAAAAAAAAAAAACATTTGGTATGTCCCTCCGAGCTATGGGACAAAGACATTTCTGGGTCATGGGCTGAGCAGAGCCTTAAGAGTATAGACATATACTCTTATAGAGAGTTGTGACAACTCCGTTCCCTTCCATGGGTCCGTTCTAATGGTGGTTCTTCTACATAGACTTCTATTGAGAATGGAGACAACAAATAGGGACAAGTCCTGGACCCGGAATATAGGCAGAAATGCATTGGACTCAGGCAACAGCCCAGCTTTAATGATCTCAAATCCCTTTATCGCTTTATTTTGTAGCAATAGTACAACATAAACATTAAAGAGGCTTTAGTCGTTAGTACTGTACAATACTTTTATCATGTTGCACACATGCTTAAAATATCTCTTATTTGCGCCGCCCTCGTTGAAAACAATGTATTTCCAACTCCAGTTTGTCCCTATTATTCAGGCTGCATGAAGAGCGCTCGAGCGCCCAGTTTCTGACCCCTCAATGTCGCAACTCTTTCTCCTAGATGTCTCTGGGGCTGAAGACTGTGAAGAGGGGCGTGCCATTCTTTGTGCGTACTTACCGCGCGCTTTTTTTACGCACAAGCAGGCGCATCACACCACAGGCTTGTTTAGTAGTTGCATTTTCCATTAACCAGGCCCTAAACAAAACGAAACAGACAGTCAAATAACACAAAAAGAAGAAGCCGAGTGGCTGATTTCGGGGGTCGAGACATCGCGAAAACAATCGCCCACCGCGAAACGGGTAAGAGAAACATAATTCGATTTTGCATTAAGGTTCATCAACCTCCCTCCTTCCTCCCAGCAGCAACGTGTAGTTGTGCACTGGCTGGCAGCGCCATTGTGTGTGTCGTTTGTTTATTAAATGCTATTTTCGTCTTCGCGCACGACAGTCCGGGGACGACAAAACCACGGATTTGTGGTGAAAACAGTGTCGACGAGTCTTTGCTCAGGTTAAGCCAGATCGAGGTACATCGAGCGATGTGTTTGTAAAGGCTCATACGACGAAGTATATGCATTCATCTGCTTTGTGTTAGCTCGCTTGTGTGCTAGCCTAATAAGCTAATTGTCTTCCGCAGGGTTGTTTTTTCCCCTACACGTGCCTGATTTAGTAACGAATTCGTCCTAGATTCTCATAACTGTTTTATTTTTGCACAATTTCTGCGTTATTGTTGTTTATGGTATTTAGTGGTTCAAGTAAACGAGCGTTTTTTGTGTTATAAGAATCACTTTGCTAGCCAGCTGCTAGCAATAGATTGCTAGTTAGCCACGTCTAGCAGATCGGCTTATGTCGATAATAAACACAATTCATAGTTTTAAGATGATTTATTTTGTGTTTTGACGTCTTCTTGCCAACACAGTCCTGGTTTGTTTGTAAAATTAATGGTATATGTCCCCCTCCCACCTCTCTCTGTGTGTGTGTGTGTGTGTGTGTGTGTGTGTGTGTGTGTGTGTACAGTTTGCTTCCTGTACACGGAAGTGCAATTGTGTTAATTAATACAGTACAGAGCGTTTAGCAAAGCAGCCGACCGTCGCCATGGGAAAGAAGTCTCAAGATGCCGCGTCCGCCTCGTCCTCTGAGGAAGAGGAGTATGTGGTGGAGAAAGTGTTGGACAGGAGGGTGGTGAAGGGCAGAGTCGAGTTCTTCTTGAAATGGAAGGGATACTCCGAGTAAGTTGACCCATTGTTCATGTTGCAAAGTACACACGTAATGCAACATGCTAGTTGCAACTATTTACTTTGAATTTGATATGAAGGACGCCAATGGAAACAAGCCATATACTTTCTTGGGGTTTAATTCTCTTAGAAGACCTTGTATTGTATTGAACTGTACAGTTTGCTGCAAATTGTTATTAAAAGTATTTAATCAATCAATTGCATCCCTTATCCCCAATGGCAGTTGCACACAAAAGTGTACTTTTGTTGCAACTAGTTGCATCAGTGTGGTCTGGCCTTGAGGTCTATCAGTAGCTGTGCACATTTTCAAACACTTGTTGTCCCTGTTCTGCCATTGCATTTCCAGTGGAAGAAGGCAGATATACAAGCTTAACAATGCGTATCGAGTGCCACACATTATGAGCTTGTAGATTGGCTATTCAATATAGAGGCGACCAAGTGAGCCCACGGTGGGGGTTAAATGATTAACTTTAGTGTTTAGTGATGTGTGTTCATGACTGATTAATTTTGTTGTGTGTGCAGACTGTGCACTGATTTTCGTTTTTTTTTTCTTACTCCCAATCTCACGCAGGAAACACAACACCTGGGAACCAGAGAAGAATCTCGACTGTCCTGAGCTCATTTCCGAGTTCATGAAGACCTACAAGAAGGGCAGTGGCCCCGCTGCCAGCTCTCCCGCCAGTGGAGGAGCGTCTAAATCTAGCACAGCATCCGCTGGACGCACCAAAGAAACCCCCAGTTCCAAGAGGAAAAACTCGGACGACGAAGAGGAGGAGGTGGCGAAGCCGGCCAAAAAGAAGAAAGAAGTAAGATGTGGCAAAAGGCTCAATTATGGTCATGTATTAGTGATTCTCTGTTTAGTAGGGATGGGTATCATTAAGATTTTCAGTTGCGAAATGGTAAGAGATCAAATGTTTACATAGCAGATCTCATTTCTTTCTTCCAAAGGCTTATTTGCGATCTGGATACTTTTTTAACTCCATAGGACTGATTGATACTTTTTAAATTTGATAAACAAGCTCTTTCATTGAATAGGAGCTCAAGGTCTACTTGGATATGGAGAGAAACGTAAACACATGATAACTTTTTAATAAAAAATAAAATCAAGTTTGGAATGAAGTTTTAGGTCCCAGACCTCAAACTTATGGTGTACAAATGCCATTTGTGCACTCAGAATTACAGACATTTTTTAAAGTTCTGTTAGCTGGGAAGCCCTGCAAGGACCCCACTTTTAGAATCACATATGTGGTAATGTCCGATATTGTAAATTATTTACAAATTTATTTGCAGAGGTAGATATTACCATGGTGGGCCAATTTTGTCCCAGTTTCCTAACACTGCTATATATCGTCTGTTGGTGAGAAACTGGGCAAGACTGTTAATTTTCAGGATTAAAAAAGTAGCCCATTTACTAGCTTGGAAGTTTCAAGTTTGTGAATTTGTCGCTTGACGTTTTTATGTGACATTGTAGTATGGTCAATTAGGTTATTAATCTACGAAAAAAACAAAGTTAGAATAATGGCTGGATGGCAACAACTAAAATGGCAGAGGCGTTCTCATCTTGAAATGTATAAGATCTTAATGGTTTAAACTTATCTGGTGAATAATATTTACTACTGCAACTATATATTTGTGGGACCTGACTTGCAGCCAGTGCTAAAACGTTTCATCCTGAAAACATAAAGAACCGGGATGTAATGTTTATTTCATGTCAATACAAGCAGTAGCAGATGTCTGATGAGAATTTGGGGACAGCAAACTCTAAATCGGGATAATATTTTGATCTGCTATGCACTTGTATGTTTTTTTTTATATAAAAAAAAAAGATATCACCATGCCACTCACTTGCTAACGAAGATTATTTTTTTTGTATTTCAGGAAGAGGCCCTGGTTGCACGAGGCTTTGAGAGAGGACTCGAACCAGAGAAGATCATCGGAGCCACTGATTCCTGCGGAGACCTAATGTTCCTTATGAAGTGGTAGGTTTTGTTTTATGTATCAATGTCCCAAATTAGCATTTGGGGATATAGAGCACCGAAGTCCTGACGTCACTCGCTCATCCCGTGGTTCACGGAAGTAGTTTCTCTATGGAGAATAACATGGAGTCCTCTTAAAATCATCTCATATAAGAATTGTGGTCTGAAAGTAAACAAACTGTCTCAGCGTTATTGTCGGGGAGGTGTGTCCGTATCGTTTACGACCGTGAGTCAGTCATACCGTATATGATACAGTCCGTTTCTAGCGAAAATGTCACTTAATTCAGCAGCAGTAATATTAGTGATTTCTCTCAGTCAGTTGATTCTTCATATCCACATGAGTGTAACGGCCGGGATGATTTGTTTATATTTCAAACACAGTTCTTATTTATTGAGGCGATCTAAAATCCCCCTATGGGGATTACAATGCAAATGAAAACGTACATGAACCCGGCGAATTGCGCCCTCTACAGATATCGATGTCAGACTTCGGTTGCTCTATTGGTGCTAGCTCTGTCTTAATTTTCATTGGCTGACTTTGAGCTGATGCTTCTGGTCGTCCTTTGCAGGAAGGACTCTGATGAGGCTGACCTCGTGCTTGCCAAAGAGGCCAATGGTAAGTGCCCACAGATCGTCATCTCCTTCTACGAGGAGCGTCTCACCTGGCACGAGGACAGCGACAAGAAGGAGAAAGATGCTGTGAGTGTGTGAGTTTGTCACCTCAGGAGGAGAATATTGGTCCACGTCTCTCCAGTGACCAACAGACATTTTCACACCCAAACCGCTCATCCTTTTTATTGACCATGTCCAACCGCTGTACCGCAACACAAATGGACACTGCCCCTGTCATAATGCCCCTCTCTCATTGTATATTCAAGCGACGGAACAGTTACGAGAGCCTAAGGTGCCCCAGAATGATCCGATATATATGATGGGAACGCGATGGACATGGGAGAGATACTGGGGGTGGGGAGGGTTTGTGCTTTTCTTTTTGCTTTTTATTCGACTTTTGACTTGTTTAAAACCGTCTTTATCGTGAAGTTTTAGTGTCTATATGAGATATGATTGTGTCATTAAAGGTTTTTCTTTGGTACACACAAGCACAGGGGGGTCATGTTTGAAACTTGGAATGTAGTCTTCACTGGGTCAGCAATTGCAGAATTTAGTTTTTTTTTAAATCATAAGTACTTTTTGTATGGCTGTCAAAATAACTTTAGTTAGTTAACTGTTTTGTTTTTACAATTTTGAATGCATGCTTGGATGGCCCGCCCCATACATCCCATCCACTCTACTAGCCCTATCTGGATGGGGGGGGGGGGGCAT
>OOFJ01138717.1:0-10849 GCA_900323375.1 Benthosema glaciale
CCACAATCGAATGTTATGTCTATTAACACACACACACACACACACACACACACACACACACACACACACACACACACACACACACACACACACACACACACACACACACACACACACACACACACACACACACACACACACACACACACACACACACACGCGGTCATGTGCAATTTGTGCATAGACACACAACACGACATGGAGCTTGGTCATGGAGGAGAATTATATTCTGAGGGAGAGCTAGCACATGATCACAAAAGAACACTGGTGACTAAAACTAGGAGGTGGGGGTGAAGGCCACACACGGCCAACCTACATTTCTGTCATAATCTATAGTAACTAGATGCAAGGGGTATGAACGGGACTTTTTGCTGTTGCTACACACTGACCACCAAAACAATAACTGGTTCTTAAGTTTAGAAGAAGTGAAACTATATAGGACTCGATCACAGACTTCTGGATTTTAAAAAAGTCCACTGAGACACTTCCTGTTTCAACAAGGATGTAACACAGCCAGTGTGTAGGAGACTGGAGTGGAATAAGACATGCACACACACTCTTGACAGCACAGCATGGATGGTATTAGTGTAAAAGGCCAAAGTTTATAGCGACTGTTCCCCCCACCCCAACCTTTAAGCCCAATAATTCGCCATGAAACTCCTTGCAACATACAACTACTTGCAACCATTATCCCCAATGACAGTTGCAAGGAGTTGGTGTGGCTGACCTTAAAACTGTTTTGTTGCAAGGAGTTGTGATTAGTTGCAAGGAGTTGTGAACATTGACATAAATAACCTAGTCAAGTCAACCATGTTTGAGCAGCCATACCACATTTGATCAGTTGACAGAGATATCCTTGTCATTATACAAAATGCAAGGCAATGTAAAGGGAATGGAATGAAAGACAACTTGTGTGTGTCTAATGATCTGAAATAACATACATGTCATGAACCTGATCATTTATGTATTGCAATTTGCATCCAACACGTGACAATCATTACTAGAAGGAAGACTGATCCTCCCTAAGTCCCTCCCATCATGATCTGATAACTTTCATTCAGGCAAGAGATAATATGCAGTGAGTCTTGTAACTCTGTTATATATACTGCACAATATATAATAAGTATGGCAACTAATTATAACATTACATATTACTTGTTTTAGCTACAGTAAAATCGTCAGTGTTCAATCATCCATTTGTAACTCAATGTACACGTTTTGCTTGTGTACACTCAGTTAAATGAACAAAAGATTTTACTAGTAATAAAACGAGGCATATGTAAAAGCTTTGCTGTAGCCTTATCGTATCACCCATTTGCCAAGTCATCATCATAGGAGTAGAACGAATGAGGCCTTTCACTAGAAGCAACAGCACAGTTCATGCACACATTTTAAAACTTCACACAACACATAAGCGTTAACTTTCAAAAAGTAACCATAATAACAACAACAATCAACTTCTATGGTCTGGTTGAATTTAAACGGTCTACTGCAGTAGGCTATTTCATTCTTACCCCTTGTGAATCTTTGACAAAATAGCTTCCACTAGATCCCTGGTAAATTCGCTCCGGGTAAATGCCCTCCTCTATGGCGCGTTCGGCCTTTCGGATGATTTCTCTAAATTCAGGGTCTTCCAGGAACTCGTTCCTGTGTGGTTCCCGAGGCGAGGCCACTCGATCCCGATCCAGCAGAGGCTGTCTCTCCCGGTTGCGTCCCGGGCTTCCAGCCGGGATGCGCACCACAGAGCCCGGTGTGCCTCCAAATGTGCCCCGGGGACTCGGGGGCTCTGTCGGACAGTAGCTAAAATCATTGTTGTCGCGAAGAGGAGAGACAAGCGGACTCGTCTCGTCCATGATGTGGTGTCAGACGACAGGAGCCCAACGGCAGGTGAAGATGGGCACAGTGGAACAGGGACATACAGAAGGACGTGGGCTTTGTTGGCTCGTACAACCGCTAGCTAACAAGGCTCTCAAAAACAACAAATCAGATGACTGTCAGCTTCCGGGAAGAGGCCGGGCGGCCCGGACCCTACGTCATAATTCCATCCCCCAGGCATTCCACCAATCAACATTCAAGGCTCTATGGTTAAAATCATAACGCTATAGATTGATTGATTGAAATATTTATTAACAGTTTGGAGAATTACAGTACATTTCAAGCATAACTCAATACAAGACTGTTAACTGTGAGTGCACAACACCATAAAGCATTTCTACTTGTTTACGGGCCCACCATGTTAATTTCATCAAAACATTTAGAGACATACAAATTACACTTCTGTATAACCAAAAGCAGGAAACCATAGTGGAGGTAAAAAAAATATATATATATACATTGAGGGGAAAAGGGGGTGGGTGGGGGGAATCAGATTTTACGGAGGTCAGTTTCGAATTGCAGCCATCCGTAGGTGCCCTTTGAGAGCGGTTTCCACATTTTGGTGGCATAGGAGCGAAATTAATTTAGTCCCTTGTTTGTGCAGCTGAATCTGGGTTGCAACTCCCTCTGGTGTTGTGGGTGTTGGACTTTACTTCATTGACAGTATTCAGAAGTATTCAGACAGGTACATGGGTATCTTGGTGGTGTATCGAATCTTGTGGACCAGACCCATTGCAAGATGCTGTACTCTGTCGTCAACCCTACCATTCCAGCCTGTCAAAGTGGGCTGGGGTCAGGTGGGTTCGGGGAGTGAGGCCTGACCAGTTTGTTTTGGGAAGTCTGGAGCCTTTGTTTTCAGGGCCTTTGAGGTGCTAGTCGAAGAAACCTTGTATGAGGGCTCCTGTTAGGGTCAAGGTGTTTTTGTTGACCAGTGAGGAGATCCTGTATAGGAATCTTGTTCTTTGGTTGGCCTTTTTGATCACGTTGGTGGCCATTTAATTTTATCACCAGAAAGATTTGCCTCCAGGATGGAACCTACTAGGTAGGTAATTTCATATTTTCGTGTGATTATATTGTCACCCACTCTAACCATGAGATTACTATTTGATCCAAAGACAATAGATTCAGTTTTAACATTTTCTGTAATTATCTATCAATCTTTTTATGTGTATTACAATTACAACAGCAAATACAGGTATTTGCCAGATTGCCACTTATGAGTTTGTCTAGCCATGGTTCACATGACGCTCGTACTTCACGAGCATCATTCTTGAATCTTTAGTCCAGAGTAAAGAAGAAAAGAATGTGCAACATGACAAACTTGGGTAATATCTGACCTATAGTGTTCTAACTGACGCAGCCCATGGTCTATTATGGTCTGAAGGTCCGAACCCAGACTGGACCAGAGCTATAGGCTGCCCATAACCCATGAGCAATAAATTAAACTGTGGAAATTCTACACAAAGGTATAGCTTACTGTTTTCCCCATCCCAAGCCATTAGGAAATTTGTGGAATGTTTTCCAATCCATGTTTTAGTGTGATAAAAAATAAAGATTCAACAAAAGCCTGAAGACGCCTCCTATAGCTACAGTTCTATTAAATAAGTTTGGTTTAATTGATTGATTGAAATTTTTATTAACAGCATGGATAATTACAGTACATTTCAAGTACAACTCAATGCAAGACTGAAAACTGTGAGTGGGACAACACCATACATAAAGCATTTCTACTTGTTTACAATAGGGCCCACCATGTTAATTTCATCAAGACATTTAGAGACGTACAAATATTCACTTCCATATAGCCAAAAGCAGGAAATCATAGTGGAAGGTAAAAGGGAAAAGAAAAATATACAATGAGGGGAAAGGGGGGTGGGTTGGGAATGGATCATATTTTACGGAGGCCAGTTTCGAATTGCAGCCGTCTGTAGGTGCCCTTTGAGAGTGATTTTGAAGGAGTCAAGGGATTTGCATGTCTTAATGACTGTTGGCCATTTTGGTGGCATATAGGAGCGAAACTAATTTAGTCCCTTGTTTGTGCCGAATCTGGGTGTTGTGGGAGTGGACTTCGTTGACATTAAGGAAGTATTCAGACAGGGTATCTTGGTGGTGTATCGAATCTTGTGAACCAGACCCATTGCAAGATGCTGTACTCTGTCGTCAACCCTAAGCTATTCCAGCCTGTAAAGTGGGCAGGGGTTAGGTTAGCGCAAATTTTGCACTCTCGTAGACGTCTATTGATTCTGACATTCGTAGATTGAAAATGTCAGAATCAATAAATACGTCTACGAGAGTGCAAGATTTGAGCTAGGGTTAGGTGGGTTGGGTTCGGGGAGTGAGGCCTAGTAGCAGTCTGACCAGTTTGATTTGGGAAGTTGTGAGGTCCTCACAACTTCCCAAATCAAACTGGTGAGGAGATCCTGTATACTGAATCTTGTTCTTAATCTTTGGTTGACCTTTTTGATTATGTTGGTGGCCATTTTATCATCTCTTTCATCAAGCCCCACATTTGACTTTGAAGTATAAATATTTTAAATAAATGTTATATTTATTGTATGTAGAGGATATCATTCCTCCGATGGTGGACTGGTGGTGCAGACTGCAGTTTGCAGTGGGGCCATCTAGCTACTCATTCGCCTTGACTAAAATAATGTGTGTATTTCACAATTTTCATCATCATTATTCTTCTTTTTTCCCCACATTCACAATTTCACATCCGTGCGAAAAATGGTGTTACAGTGAAGTGATGCAAACCACAGGATGTGTTGCCTCAGGCCTCTGCACCGTGATCGTGGACGTGCAGCTGTGTGCATCCTCCTCCTCTCTCATCTCCCCTCGGCTCCTCCTGAAGCTAGCTGTTCGCTCTGTGATTGGTGGACACCAGCAGGAAGACCGCTCCACTCCCGATCGTGTCAGCTGCCAAGTTCACTCGACCGAACACTCATAAACCTGGTTAGAATAGCCATCATTAGTGGCATCATCACATTGACCGTACCCCGGCAGGTTCTCTGTAGCCGTTCGTTGGGCTACGAGGTCGTCGTCAAGACACGTTTGTGGTCATTTTCGCCGCCTATTCAGAGGAGTCGTCTTTCACCTTTCCATTCCCGGAAACAACACCGCGCAGAGGACATTGTCGAGAGGATGGCCGCGTACAAACTGGTTATGATCCGCCATGGCGAGAGTGAATGGAATCAGGAGAACCGCTTCTGCGGGTGGTTCGACGCAGACCTCAGTGAAACCGGGACGGAAGAGGCGAAGAGGGGAGGACAGGCCTTGAAAGGTACTGTCTGAAAGTCATAACTTTATTTATCACAGTCAAGCTGATAAGTCATCATGCGGCCTAATCTTCTCTCGGACCCGATGTAGTGCTGCTTGGAGTTGGATTATAATGTGTGTCCACTGCCACTCATGCACCCACTGCAGGTTACGCAACTAGCGTGTATGTATGGGCCCGAGTGGTGGTATGGGCGACAGATTGTCAGGCCAGTGAGGCCACTGGCACTGCGACATGCTGAGTGAGCATTATATAGGTTTAGGAGAGAGGGAAGTGGCCATGCAAGCGATGATCAACATTCCTTTCTTGTCCTGTCTTTTCTCAGATCATGTAGAGAAAAGGCAGCTAGTTTCCCCACAATTACGCTTACAGTACACTGTTTGTTCTGTGTATCATGACATCCACATTGTTGGATGCCAGATAGTAAAAATAGTATCTATAGTTTCACTACGTTTTTTCCATCACCATCATGACTAAAATAATCAATGGAGATGAGGATCTATAGTGCACCTGCTGACTCATTAGTTATACGTGCAGTGTAAGCACTGGACCAGGACTATACTATAGTAACGGAAGCAGTAAAGCAATACCAGGCCAGGCCCAGAGGAGAATGGAGCAGGAACTGGCGTGTCATTAAGCACGATTAGCAGAACTTATTTTAGCTTTGTGAGTCCACAGTGAGTCAGCATCTTCACCCCTGATTTAACTGAATAACGTGACCGCAACAATTGAATATTTGGAGAAGGTAAAATGTCTGCACAGCACACTGGTTCAAAGCAAATTTGCCTGCAGAAGACCTCTAAGGTCGAAACGTTGCAACGTTAAATATAACACGTTGTGGGAGCTTTAAAGCAGTGTGCTGATGTTTTGATTCTTGACTTGATGTCCATCACCTGACCTAAATACAGGTACAAGATATGCACACAATCTCCTCTGCGAAATGATCGAATGTTTCAACCTAGAATGTGTGAGAATATTAAGATGAAACAAATCATACTTGTGTAAAGTGAGGGGCGCTCTTATCGTCATACATCATCATACATCACATTCCATGCTCAGCCAATCAAATCATCACTATGTGGTAGTGGTACACACAAAGCTGGGCATAGAGGGGCTAGTGCCCCTCAAAAATAATTCACATCATTAAAAGTCCATAGAATTTCTGAAAAACAAGACAAAAATGTGAATTTGGTTCACCGGGAAGCAAGCTTAAAATACATCTACAATGTGCATGCATGCACAGCGTATGTGCATTGTACATGTGTGAACATGCACATGAATTTGTGATGGTGTGCTGCTGTGGAATTATTTCCCTTCAAAAGCAAATATGATGGACCAACCAGCAGGAGGCCCTGTTGAAACAGGGCTCATGAACTCTGCAGCTTGAATTGACAGTTGACACTGTTCATAGATTCAGCACAGTGTAGCCTGGTTAACCTGTCCTGAGCTGTTTAAGGGTTGACACATTCACGTTGTGAGAAATATTCATTGACCGTAAGAAAATATTGAACAAGGCTATATATTAATGGCTAAAGCTGCTTTCCTTATCAATGTAGATTATTATTGTTTGGTGTGTGTGTGTGTGTGCGTGCAGTATGTTGGAAATGGCAAACAGAAGAGCCACGGCAGTTTTCGAAACAGGCTTCCATATCACTCGTCTCACCTTCTTTATGGACACGAACTCACGTTGGCTTTTCACATGCCTGAAATATAATCTTCCATGGAAGGCTGCCCTTATGCACTTGGCACACACTTTATTATAAAAAAAAGAAAGGGAAAGAAAAGAAAAAACAATTCACTAGTGCTCCTTTTTGACAAGTCTGTGCAATACAGACTTGTCAAGATATGTACATACAGGGCTAACTGCTCTATAAATCTCCCATGAGTAGTACCGGTACTACTGTTTATGAAAATGCAATGTGGAGGGTTGAAAGGACAAAATATAGAGGAGTCAGTGTACATCCCATGTGCAACTGCCATGAATGTATTGAATTGTGAAGTTTTACATAACTCATATATTCTTTCTTATGCACAACCTTTAACAGTATTTACATACAAACCTATAGACTATACATTTCCTTTCTCTCGTACAATAGATGCTGGCTATGAATTCGACATCTGCTATACTTCTGTCCTCAAGCGGGCCATTCGGACACTGTGGCTTGTTCTGGAGGGCATTGACCAGATGTACTTGCCTGTCCACCGGACCTGGCGCCTCAACGAGCGCCACTACGGTGGCTTGACTGGGCTAAATAAGGCAGAGACGGCAGCCAAGCACGGAGAGGCCCAGGTCAAGATCTGGAGGCGATCCTTCGACACCCCACCCCCACCCATGGATGAGGAGCATGACTTCTATACCAACATAAGCAAGGTGATTTATTTTTACTGTATCTCCCTTCGCTCTCCATTCCTTCTATTTCTATCTTCTCTCATTAACACATTGACAGTTTATTCCATCACAGACCTCACTACTGCTGCTAAACTAGTCTGGCGAGTAGCCATGCCCCACAGCTTCAGTCACTCACAATTATGTTTACGTGCATATACATGTTCACATATTTCTACACTATGGTTTGCAGAATGAACACACTAGTAGTCTCACCTGCATGCATCCTAGATCATGAATCTATTCTGCTGCTATTACACACCTGCTGCAATTTTTATCCAATTACACTGGAAGCATTTCAGCTATTTTAACCATGCACAAGAGACTGTTATTCTATATCTACTGGTATTTAACTCTTTTTAACCATGCATTTTATGTATACTGTATTTTTGACATTTTCTTTCTTTCTTTAAAAAGTTTGTGTGATATTTAATTTCACCAACTCTTTTACATTTGTAAACGGTGAAGTGACAATAAAATTGCATCTGGATTCTATGGTAGGACCGTCGATATGGGGAGCTGACAGAAGACCAGCTTCCATCTTGTGAGAGTCTGAAGGACACCATCGCCCGGGCACTGCCATTCTGGAACGAGGAGATCGTCCCTCAGATCAAAGACGGCAAGAGAGTTCTGATCGCTGCCCATGGCAACAGTCTCCGTGGCATCGTAAAGCACCTTGAAGGTAGAGTAAAAAAAAAAGAATACGGGAGTGAGGGGAAACTATGGCCTGATTTAAACTTGATTGCACATCTTGTTGCTCACCGAAAAGAGACAATGTACAAGCTCAGGCTGTAGATCGGCTGTAGAGAGCTTGATTGGCTATTTACGATGGGCAACACCTGTGCACGAAGTAAGTATAAATTGCATGAGTCTTTAGTAGACTCAATAAGTACATTTAAAGACCAGCTGAAATGACTTTGCGATCTATTGTTTCCTAGACTCACTCCTAGTCAAACAGGAGTTGGGTGTTTTTCCTCAGCCAATCACAACAATGGCTGTGGTGGGGTCGGGTCGTCTCAGGCTATTTATATAACATGTAAACTTCTGCGCAATGCTTAATCACGTTTGTTACTTCAACCTGAAGTGTAATTGCAGTAACTTAAACCTTTATTTTTGTAAACAACGAGAATGCTACACACACCAAAGTCCTTGTCCACAGGAGAATGAAGTAAATAGTGGTCTTCAAGAGACTAGAAGGTGGGGGGCGCCCGCTGGCCAAGTGGTCCAGGCGCATGCCACATATAGGCTTTGGCCTGACTTGCTGCATGTCTCTCCCCCTCTCTCTCTCCCTCTTTCCTGTCTGTCTTTACTTGAAACTATCAATAAAGGCAAAAAGCCTAGAACAAAATCTTAAAAAAGAAAGAGACTAGAAGGTGGTCGCACACACTGGTAGCTAAAGTGCCAATATTTTATTATATTACGCAAAGTAAAGAAACATGTATGTTTATTATCTCCGTCAGTTTGTAAAGCTGCGACCGTCATCTATGTTTCTTTCTATAGAGTAGCACCGCTTTCTCGTGTCTTATAGGATATGACATTCGTTGAAATTGGTCCAGGCTTGCCGATGTAATCACGCATTACGTTTTGGTTTGATCTGTAGTAACTAAGATTGGAGTTTACGCACATTTTGTATTTGTTTGTCAATGGCATCTACTGTAAACTCTATCTCCATTATGACCACTGATATGAAAAAAAAGTTTTACTACATGGTAGCAACTACATGCTTCTGGTATGGCTTCTAGGTATGTCAGAGGAGGCCATCATGGAACTGAACCTGCCAACGGGCATTCCTATCATGTATGAGCTGGACAAGAACCTGAAGCCTGTGGGACCCATGCAATTCCTTGGAGATGAGGCGACCGTCCAGAAGGCTATGGCGGCTGTTGCTGCCCAGGGGAAGGCCAAGAAGTAGGCGCATTGCCCCCTAGGTGGACTGGAGGGTTTATTGTGGGAGTGCAGATCACTATCACGTGTGCTGTTCCATTATAATATGTTTAAAAGAAAATGGTCATCATTGTGTTTCCTGACACACACACACTGTATACACATACATATGCTCCACACAATACGCTTGTGCACTTGTCACCATACTCAGTTTTCACACAGACATGCGATGATGTAGATTGTTATATTTCATGTTTGATTTGATTGGTGGAGAGTTGACTTTGGTGACGTATTGAGGCAGTAAATGAGAGCTGTAAATTATGACTATTAAATTATCAACCAAAGTATATATTAGGGACCAGCAAGTGGGAGGAGTAACAGCCAGCACAACCCCCAATATTTATTTGACTGGCATAGGACGATAGGAGAGCTGCTGCTTAACATTGTATGTAAAACAATGTAGTTTGGTGCACTGGAGAAACCTTACCTGCACATTCCAAAAGGAATTTAACTCTTTCCTGTCTCATGTGAAGACACCTTTATTAATTTGCAGACTAACATTGACTAAGGTGTAAGTTTGTTTTTTGTGTGTGAGATCATTGAAATCAAGGTAATGCTGGTGATTGTTAAAAGGGCAAATTTACCTGCTCTGCACTGCTGATTTGTCTGCTGTAGCGTGTGTGATAATAAATATGAGCCATAGAATCCTTATCTTTCATGTCTTGTCTTTGCATAGTGTCTTCTTAAGCTGACCTGTTTCTGCCAACATTAGCTTGAAGAGTCATGAAGATTTACTATATCATTATTGTATTTACTTTAAAATCACAGGCTTGGATGACTACAACTGGTGAATCATGTTGAAATGCAATCTTAGAAGTTGCAGTTGTAAAAATATTAAATATAGATAGATAGCTTAATCACTTGCCCCAGAAAGCTCACAACGTGTTGTGAGCTTGTAGATCAGCTATTTTTGGCAAAGCGTTTTGGTGACTGTATTATTATGGAAAAATGTTATCTAAACCGAGTTGTAACTCGGTTTTACTAAGAGTAGAGGTCAAGGATTTAGGTGGTAAAGTAATATAGTAGTTACTAATAGCTATGTTTCCCCTTACCCAAATATTGCTGCAAATGAGCAGGTTTACATAATTAACCAGTTGCTTTGACCCCTTTTGAATAATGAATGTGTGATCCACTGAATTAAAAACTATTCAATCATCCATGATCAAAGATGGTAAAGTGATAATATATAAATAAAATATATTCTGATAGTATTCCATTTGTTTGTCAGTATCGATATTGAACAATTAATTTAACACAACACTGGGGGCGGGCAGCATTCAAACTAGTGTTTTACAATCAAAGATGGTAAGATTCATGCTTTTTTTTTTTTTTTTTTTTTTTTTTTTTAAAAAAAATTAGGGAAAAAAAAA